>CM060949.1:60483676-60591176 GCA_030765055.1 Mantis religiosa
AATGCACTTACATAGTCTTTTCAAAAATTTTCTTTTTGTATATTGGAGGCCTCAAGACTTGTATTGCTAATGAAATCTTGGTATATTATTGGGTGAAATGTGATACATCCTCTACTAACTACAGGTAAGTACTGGTGGAGGTAAAAACAAACTTTATATAAACTTTATATGAATAACACCGGCCTGCACAATATAACTTTCATTGGCCAGTTTGTAAACTGAAAGGTGATTTTAGCTAATTTTGGTGTGCTTGATTGAATGATACTGTCCATTTTTCTCTATCACTTAAGGTTTTCTCACAAGTTAAAATATTAATTTGAAAATCGTGTTTTCATGTAAAAATTGTCGTTACAAAATGAATAAAAAATCAAAACTTATGCCTAATAAATATATATAAATATCTGTATATCTGTAAGAT
This sequence comes from Mantis religiosa, assembly GCA_030765055.1. Classification (NCBI taxonomy): domain Eukaryota; kingdom Metazoa; phylum Arthropoda; class Insecta; order Mantodea; family Mantidae; genus Mantis; species Mantis religiosa. The sequence continues at coordinate 60,484,095 of CM060949.1, forward strand.
AAGGTGTGCTTTCCTTGGCCGGAAAGTTGCTTGCACTGATTTACGTGTTGCAATTAGAAACTTTGTTTATCAAGCTCCAGCAGTAGTCTGCTCGCAATGTTCCTTGAACCTTGATATCTCCTGTCCATCTCCTTCATTTTTTGGTGAAATCATTCTGAAGGATCCAAAATTATCAGGAAAATTATTTAGATGACAGTACAAGAAGAAAAGCTTTAAAATCACATTTCGTCACGAAGCTCATAGCTTTTGCATCATATTTCTGGTAATTTTTTCATACTGCAGATCTTTTATACTTCCAAGAAGTTTACTGGCTATCTCTTTAAAAGTACAACACAGTTGCAGTTTTCTATCATTTATGGTATCCAAAATTGCACCATCTAGCTATCTTATCGAGGGCCGTTAAATACACCCTCTTTTAGCTTAGCTTCAAACATCACAGAAAATATACCTACTCCTCAGATATTTTAAACATGAACCATTCTTCTCCAGTGTTTTCATCAACTGTTTTCATTATTAATATAATTTTGAGTCGAACTAATACTCAATGCTCAATTTATTGCTAGTATTTACCTAGAGCGCATTTCTTTAGGATCTTCCTAACATTATCAGCTGTTGTCGACAACAACAGTATGTCAGTCATATTATTTTGCATACACTTACCAATGTTATAGTAAAACCTTCCTGTTCTTGTCTTCGCAGTTTTCTTCATTTCTTCATCTTGATATCAGCCTAGGTACCTATTAATTTGATTTGGAATATTAATTTTCACAATGTACATTACTTGATGCATTCATCAGCATACTGGCACTGCTTTGGCAATGTCTGAGATGGGCATCAAATTCTATAACCTTTTGTTTAAATTAGTCTTTGTTCCCAAGCAGCCATTGTAATTACAATGTAACTCTTCTAGGTATGTAGAACAAATATACAATGCTTTTATTCTTGTGAAAACTGAGTAGAATATGCAATAGGTTACAACAACATTAAATCACTCAGCTGATGCCCTTAAAATAGATGGCACTTTATATTGATGTATAATGTATAACAAAAATAAAGGTGGAGTATTAGTAATGATAAATTTTAGGAAACCAATGTGAGAACAAAGAATTTTTATTAACAGCTTAAAGTGTCATACTGTTGCAGCATCTTTTACAAAATTAACAAAAGCAGTTTAAATAAGAAGAATACAGCTTGACTGTATCAACACAGCACCTAATATCTAATAAATTAACAATATTTAATGAGGTGCTTGTATAACATATAAATTATAAAAAAAAAAAAGGATTCACAAATCACTATTTCCATTTCAAACTTTTTGTTAAATTTCTGTAATATTGGTGTTCCCCATCACTGAAGAGGTGTACTTGCCTTTAAGGATAAGTAACCACTAAGTATGTTTAAAACTATAAAATGTTCCATCAACTTTAATAATTAATATTATGAAATAGATTTGTTGTTTCAAATTCTTCACCAGTGCAGTGGTTAACATATTTACACATGTTCAATTGATGATTAAAAAAAAAGTCCAGGTCTGAGAATTTTAACTAAATAAAGTAAGTTACTTTTACTCTATTTCCTACAACATGAAAAATATTGGATCATCAGACTTTCTTCCAAAATCTCTCTCGTTCATGTGGACCTAAGCTTGGAACTCATAAAAGATGAAAAGGTAGTGATTGTTTCATTCATGTATACTAGCTTTAAAATGTATATATTCTTTTTCGTTTCATGTATTTAAAGGTATGAATATATATGTTTATATATTTTACATTTAAGTGAGTTCTTAAAAAGGTGACTAGGAATTGCAATGTATGCTACTAATAAAAACTAATTTTATAATGTAAATTACAATTAGTATTAAAGGATTTTTTCTTTAATTTTATCATACAGGTATCTGAACTGCATATATTAAATGTGTAATAATATCTGTTGCAGTAAGAATTAAAAACATCATCTCAAATAAATATAAAATAAATAATTATATTATTGAAATAATGTATAGCATAACTTTTCAAAGAACATCACTGGGTGTATGCTATTATAGTATTTACAAATTTATGAAATATTTGTACTAGCATTGTTAAAAGCAGAATTTTATGTATTCAATTTCCTCTGTTTCTGCAAGCAATCTCTCACCCTTCATTCATCCACCTAACAACAATATAATGATTATCATTCGTTGCTCCAGCCTCAAATGGCACATACTCTCTGCCAACTTTTTATGATTATCAAATGTTGATAAAGTACATATAATAATAAGTCAGGAAAAAAGTTTAATTAAAATTCTCCTTAATACAGAATAAAATTTTTCAAATATTCAACAGCTATGTACAGGGAGGGAGTATTGATTCTTGGTTTGTTATTATTACTTTAAAATGCAAATATACATAATGTACGTAAATATTGATTAGTTACATATATAACATTAGTTGGGAAATTGAATGGGGAACCTATTAATGAACTCGCGTTCTCTAAAGTTTGAGCACCAAGTTTAATACGTAATTAGACTTATTTTGTCATAGCACATTATTTCATAACCTCAAATCCCATCTTTGGTTTAATCAATTCATGCAGAAAATTTAACATTAAATACCTTGATGCTGACCAATTACCTTGGTGTAACCAAGTAAAGCACAAACAAATGCAATCTTTTGAAGATAAAATCTTAAAGCTGGCTGAAACCTATTATTGTGCCATTCCTCAAAGTAATAAACGAAACTAATAACACTTGTGTATTGAAATTTTCCTTGCTGACAGTTTAGTCTTTTGTAAATACTATCATTATTTTAGTGTATAAAAAAAGCAGACGATCATTACATGATTCATGAATAATATCCTGCTGCTCCAACAATTTTTAAATTGAGCTATGAATCAGAAGCACATCAAAGCAGATTGTCTGATATGTTTTTAGAATAATTTCATACATAATTCCCAGGCAAATAATGACAATTTAATATTAAAAATAGCAATGCTTTTCTTTCTGTTTCTATATATATTTACTTTTTTAACAGAGTAACTATGCTGACTATGGAGTGAACTATAAATATGGAATTTCAAGTATTTATGGTTAGAGATGGTGATCTATAAGTATATCAAAATGTAAATTTGCCCAGTTTTCTTGAGCTTTAAACTACTATTTATTTGGATGGCAGCTTTGCTGTAACTATGTTGGCTGTTTTATTGTGCCAAATATTAATGCATCTGAATAGCATCAGCCTTGGGAAACATCTCCTGCATTCTTTTCTATATTTTTTTATCTTTATTTTTATTTTTAAGTTTTGGAAATGCTTGTATCTGTGACTAGCTTTAAAATACTGCTTTCTAATGTCTTAAAAAAGGGACAATTATGCATTTAAGGACAACACTCCTTCTAAGTTTACATTTTGATTTGACTGACAATAAAGTTTACTTTATTGTATATAAATATAAATGCGTAAACTCTTTTTCAAGCATTAGAATATTTCAAAAGGTATTAATGCTTACAAAAAAAAAAAAAAAAAAAAAAAAAAAAAAAGTAATTTATGATATTGGATTTCTAACGAGCATCAGTGTGGTTCAGTGCTCATGTGTAAAGAGAGCAAAACAAAGAAAACTGAAAAACAACCAGAACACACAGTTGGCTCATATCTTTCTTTTAAAAAGCACCCATATTAAATCAGATAATAATAGATATTGAGAATATATCTGTTACAATGATAAATCACTATTTGTCTGGAGATTATCTGAACAAAGGTATTAGGCTGAATAATTATTTTTATTTTTAACTCTTTGCCTTATCTACTTGAAGCACTCTCAATCAAATTTGATTTGTTAAAAACAAATATATAATTCATACATAATTTGTAATACTCACTAATATATCAGGCTGGAGTGAAAAATAAGACTATCTCTAAGGAAATATAGACTTGGTAGTTAAAAATGTCCCTATTTTCATAAAATGCTTTATATTTTAAAGAGTACCTATCTAATTTATGGCCACAAGAGCATAAACAAACATAAATACATTTTAATGCATTCTGCATAAATACATCTTAAAGCTGAAATAAATGAATTTCACTGAACCATCCTAAATGTATTTACTAGCTGCATACCATTTTACTTTGCAAAACAGAGTTTTTCCGCAAATAATGCAAATCTATAGTATATCTTTTTTACTCGGCTCATTTTCTGGAGTATGCAAAACCTAATGCTTCAATATTGCAAATGGAAATTAGAATAAAAATAACTTAATTGCCATTAGAATGTTTAATTATCATTATGTTTTGCAATGTTTAGATTGTCCCCAAGTTCTCTGATTTCACATTGCTTTACAGCTTATTTTCAAATTATTATGTGCATAAACATGGATTAAACGTGTATCAACGAAAATATGAATGTTCAAATTCAAACATGGGGTTTCATCATTTTAATTTGAAAAAGCCTATGATATGTTAAATAAAACAGATCAATCACATTAATGTTGAAACTGAAGTTAGCATTTATCAAATATATTTGTTATTTTACATAATAATTCTTATTATGATTTTTACATCAGGATATCTATAAGATTATGAACCCTTTTCAAAAAGTAGGTTTACTTCCTTCTTGTTTCTTAAATTACAGTATTGCTTGAATGAATATATTATGTAAATTGCAAAGAGTAATGGCAGGATGCATTAAACTTTTTTATTAATAAATTGGCATTCTAAAATTATACTTCCTATTGCATTAAAAGAAATAGTGTTTCAACAGAGCAATTTCTCTCATCTTCACTACTGCATTAAGTGAGGTTTTCCTTTGCTTGATTTAGAGAATTTAAAAATATGTACAATGTCGCTATACTTGTCAGTATAACAACTATGAAAAAATTCTATATTTATGGTTACCTTACGCATATGTAATTTCAAGCCTAAATTACGTCATCTAAGCACTTTGCTCCTACTGCCATGTTTTTTTGTACGTTGCAAGTTACTTTATGTAGTAGTAGAAATTTTGCAGTTTTTTTCAACAAAACCCACTGTGATGCCAACTTACAGCAATAAAAAATGCATAATTCAAAATACATAGTGGTACTTATCACATCCAGAATAAATTGAACACTTAGTTAAATATAAAACCTGAACTTCACAGAAAATGCTTAATTGCTGCCTTTTTCAACATTATTTTCAAGGTTTTCTATCTTTGTTTATTTGTTTCTTTCATTTACAACATTAAAATAAATGGGTATCTCTAACTGCCATTAAGGTAGGCAATATGAAAAAAATATATTTATTATTATTTTGATTTATAAAATCCCCACATCACAATGACTTTTGTCTGCCTTTAAACACTACATTGTTTTATGTTTATCTTAAAAAAATTGGTTATATCTTAATAAGCACTTGAATTTTCATAGATAAGAAGATTGAACTTTTTAGGCATGATGAACAGTAATTTACTTACTTATATATGTTGCACTTAAAGAATTAATAACAATATTGTAATATTAAATAGATGGAGTTATCTCGTAGCTCCTATTCTAGAAAAACTTTTAAACATTCGAAGTAGAATTTATAATATTATAATGCATCATCATACACACTACAAGGTAAAACTGGTCAAGAAGGTATGCTTTGTTCTAATTCAAGAACAAAGCAATCCTGCAATTTCTACATGATAAGTTCTATGTATTTGTATATAGTAGAAGTTGTAATGGTAATAGTAGTTACAGTATTAAGAGTAGAGTAGCACGATAAGAGATTAATGTAGTATTACAATAGTAGATTAGCAGTAGGAGTTTAAATCATTATCATATTATATACTTTTATCCTTTAAAATAGTTATGTGCATAACTCTGTTAGATTTGGCAATCCTCTTTCTAGTGAACTGTACGTAAAGTGGAAACAATTGAATATTGTGTTACCACTCATTACATATGGGTAAAAATTGGCAGTGGTTACGCAGTTGAATTACCATAACAATAGATAAGCAAAAATATTTAAGGAAATCATTTCTATTTCTCCCTATAAATGAGGACCATTTTAAAAGTGTCAAGAAGTCTACTCATTTGGTTAGATATCACTTAAAAGATGTGTAAAGTGTTTCTACTAATATTGTTATCATTGTCTTGAGACACATTAGGAGTACAGGTGAAATAATCTTGCCTAATCATTTACACAAAATACTTGCTTACACAGTAAATTTAGCTTCCTTACCTGTGCTGAAATATTTATAGTTATCTGTTTGCAAGACATATTGTAACATAGCAATATTAACTGACCATATTTTGCTCTTTTTGCTTAAGGGAGAACTGCTTTACTCTAAACTGAGGGCAATCATAAAACATGTCGGTGCATAAGTTACCCTTGGCGCAAAAAAATATTACAGTGCGAATTCATAGCTTCATCAGAAATAATACAATGATGCCCTTACATTATTAAAGATTTACATATAATTCTTATGCTAAAATAATAAAATTAAAATCTAATGAAAATAGAACTGAAATTTACAATTTCATATGTATGGCCAGAAAATATGATTCCTGTTCAACTTTTAAAATTCATATTCTGTTGAAAAGTTTATTGTAACCTTCAACCAAATAATATTCTTTTACAAGTTTATTTTACTTGCTTACAAAAATGAATAAATGTAATGTAATGCTTTCCAGAATTTAAATTGCATATGAAAAGTATGTCTTGTTATCGTTTTAAAACAGAAAAGTTGTAATAATCTTTTATTTACAAGAGTAAGGGGCAAGAGAGTAGCCACTCTAAGTTTTTTAGTATTTATTATGAGGATAGACTGTCTCCTTAGTGGTCTAAAGAAGAATCAACTGTAATTCATGTATTTAATTGTAATTTAATTGTAATTCTAAGTCAAATGCACAAAGAAAACACCATTATTACAAGTTTTTTGATTGAGGCCATAAATCAGATTAAGATTTGCTTAAAAATAGCTCTGCTCAACAGTGTATAAATAAGCCTATGCCCACTGTCTTAAAATAGATTCTTAGCCGCTTTTGAGTTCAGAATTCCTTATTTGTAGATTATATCTTACCAATAAAATATAATTCCTCTAACTTTTGAAATAGTCCTCATGGCCAAAGGAAGTATAAAAAAGAGAAAAGGGAGGGGAGATATCACAAAACTTTTATCTATGTACAGAGGTCACCCTGGAAAAGCCATTCCTTTCAAGTTGATTTAGTGACAAGAATCAACAAGAATAAAAACGGTCTAATTAGGCAAGCTCTGGAGGGGCAAAAAACCCCAGATTCCTTTTCAGCTATATTAACTAGTGCTGAGCTTCAAAAATAACAAATGTTGTGAGATACCTATCACTGCAATGAGTATAGGAAAATGTTTTCTCTTGTAGTGATGATGGTATACCTAAACTACTCAGATAAGAAAGCTTCTGATTGTATCTCTCTCACTGACTCACATTGCACTAATGCTCAAAGCCTTCAGGGGGCTAACTACTTCTACCTTCACATTGAAGACTCTGGATCTTCCAATATTTTTATTTATTGGATTCATAAAGATTAACAATGATTAAAGCTTGAAAAGATGAGTTGTTTTTAATTCAGTAGTATGTGAATATTTCTTCTTTTTGATATTCACTATCTTGTCTATTAGCAGTCTTAAGTCTATAGTTATGATATCCTTTTTAAATGTAGGAAAATTTCTTTTTAGAGAAATAGAGAGAATTGAGTGTAATGAACAGAGAGAAAAGTGATGAACCGTCTTATGGTAAGTACATGATAATTCTACCCTCATGTCTCTGGTGTGCTTTGTTTTTTATAAATGTAATGCTTGTGAATTATGATATATTTACATGTAATATATATAATAATATGTATAATACATATTCATAGAGTTGTCATTTGGGAACAATTTTATGCTCTAACAAAGAGGAAAAAAAAATCATCACAGCTTCAAAAATCTCACTTTTTGCAAATCAGCAAAATTTCCTTGCACCGATTGATTCTCCCACAAAATTAGACATGATAAATTTGCCTTTTACAACAATTAACTCTGCAAAATAAACTTTTAAGCTTTTTTCTAAGCAGGCAAATTAGAAAAGTTTTATATCATTAAATTAAAATCTATTTTCCAACTATGCCTACAACCTTCACCATAATGAATAATCAAATATAACCATTCAACATGGAAAACAAGTTTCCTTCTTTTTCTTAAGTGATATATATAACACTCTGAAATATAAAACTAGCCAGAAAACAAACAGCTTTCTCTCTTTTTCTCTTTATATATAATAGTATTTACAAATATACGGGGGAACCGGCCCCCTTGGTGCACCGGTGGATACTATAACACCACTCTTCGATTCATTTTATGCTTCCACTTATCCTCTAAAACATTATGAATACATTAAATATTGATATTAGAAGGCAAAAAGCTTTCTTTGTAATATGAGAGAGAAAAAATAGAATGTTTTACCATCTCTTCTTAACTATTAATAATTGAATATTAATAAATAGTTTAAGAAAAGTGAAAGGAAAATGACAAACATGTTCTCCGCTAACAATTAAGGAGAAAAAACATCAATCAGCCTTGTTCCTTGCTCAATTTACATTTGTTAACTATTGCTAGTACTAGCGTATTGCCCATAAATATTGGTAAGTTGAAATTTTTCATATTCACTTGTCATAGGGAAATAACAATATATCCCATTCGTTTTGCTCTTGAGGTACAAAGTGTTTTTATATACAAAATCAAAACATGTTTGACCCACATTAAACAAATCTCCCATATACCATTACCTGAACACCTTAGAATGGCGTATATTTTACCAAGGACAGAAACCTCATGTTACCTCAAGAATGAGGAAGTTGCAGAGTACACACCCAACAACCTAGACTGGACGCTCAAATCTCAAGGCCACTCTATATGTTATTCTTTTTCTCCTCTAAGATCACATAATTTCTTGTTCAATGCCCTATACACTGCTGCAACAGTGATCTCTCTTCTTGTTCTGTGTTTTCTTGTTTTTCTGCGCTGCTGGCCATCTCCAAACAGCAATAATTTGGATTTGGGGAGGTAGAGCATTTGGGGCTGTTTTGGAGAACAGCAGAGAGTCAATTTCTCTGCCGGCTTGGGAATGACACGAAATGACAGCCTCTGGTCGGAAGTGCAGTCATCCTTCTGAAGAGAGATGCTGTATTCCATTTATGTTTTGAGGGACCACATTCCGATGGACTTCAGGTTTTATCTGAAGAACCCGCACCAAGACTGTCCTTGTGCCTAGAGAAAAAACAAATACAAATAAAAAGTTAATTGTGTTATTAAATCACTATTAATAAGAGAAAGAGAGGGATTGTGTGAGTGTGGGTATATATGTTTGTGTTTATTTTTTCCAAGAACATATTTAGGGTCAACTTTGATATTCATTCACCCACATTTATATAAATTTCACTTACTCTATAAATCAAGACAAACATTATAGACCACATTAAAATGCTCATACCCAGATTTTCGTACTTCATATACCAATTTATTTGAGTCAATTGAAAAATGCAATGCCACGGCTGGGATTTGAACCACGGATCTCTCGGTTTCTGTCCAGTTGCTCTAACCCCTTGAGCTACCATGGCCAACATGCTGAAGCGTCATTAAATTCTCCAACTGACTCATTATATTTTCCCGGTAAACCACTTAGAGTTCTCATATTCAAGATACACCTTTGTGGTGGCTTACTATTGCAAGTACTTAAATACCAGGCTTTTTATCATTGAACTCTTAATGTTAAATTTATATTGAGGAATTAGTCATTTTAAATACATTACTCCTGTATATGGATGTTTTTAATTAATTAGAGTCAACTGAAAAATTCAATGCCACAGCTGGAATTTGAACCACGGATCTCCTGATTTCCATCCAGTCGCTCTAATCCCTTGAGCTACCATGGCCAACATGCCAATGCAACATTAAACTCTCCAGTTGAACTGATTATATTTTCCCAGTAAACCACTTAGAGTTCTCATATTCGATATACACATTTGTGGTGACTTACTATTGTAAGTACTTAAATACCAGGATTCTTTCTACCCGGCGCTCTCGGGTACTAGAGGGGAAGTTTGGCACACTTCCCCTCGCCCTTCCCCTGGGTATACTCATGGCATTAGTGCAGTAATAAATTTGCAATATTTACATAAATATACCACCTGAGTTTTCCTGAACTGTGAGTTCTATACTAATATGTATTTATAACCAAAATATATCTGTGCATACACCCCCTCATTAATTTTTGGTTAAACTTTCTGATTCCGGTAAAGATAATTACAGTAATGTTAATCTTAATCTAGTAAGAATTATTTGACAAGCGTTGAAGAAAATGAAAAAAAGCTCTTTTCAGACTAGAGAAATGAAAATGCAATGTTGTAAACATAGGCAGTTTTTGCTGTTTTAACACAAGCTTGAGAGGCTACCATCACTATAATAAAGTTGGAACATCAGGGGAAATTAGGTCAAAAGAGCAGTTGAAAACTACTTTCTGATATTAACATGTTATTCAAATAAGGCATTTTTTGTGTATACAAAGCACTGTGGGGGAACAAGCATTATGTACAAAAAGCAATATTCGTATATCAGAATGAACATTTAAAACAATTTTTTTCATATATAGAAAGTTTATCAACCTAACAGTTCTATTTATGACAATCACACTTATTTATCTGACTTGTTTTAGTTCTGTTGCTACTTTAAATATGAAATCCATGCAAATTCTTCCTAAGTGATGCAAATAAAGTGAAAAGGAGGATAATAGACTTCATAAAACAGAGCTCTACTACTGTGTACACACATGTTCTGTGCTTCATTCCAAGGAATTTCGCCTTTTTCTTCACATAATTATCACTTTGTACCAACTAAGCTCACAGTTAGGGTACCAACAAGAATTTCCTGTGAAAAGTACAAACACAACAGACCTTATCCCGCTGTTATTTGGGCCGATGTTGGAGGAGGCCAAACTGCTGTCGGGACAAAGCAAGTTTTGGTGGACATCCACTGACCGGTCCCCCTGCCTCTCTTTTTCTGCTGCCAAAGCTCGTTCTCTCTGCAATCTGCACCAGCCAGCAAGCCAAGCATAACAGACAAATACAGACACACAGATAGCATTAGACTCACACCTTATAGAAGAGCAGGAAATAATACAATGACTTCTGAAAGATACATGCTTATCTTCCATTTTCATATATCGAGATATATGATATATTTTCATATATCGAGATATATCATGTTTCATTTGTAAAAATGCTAAGCTCTTAACCTATCACTTCACTTTATTATATCGCTAACATAATGAATAATCCTCTATATCCCATGAACAGTTAAAGATTCGCAGAGAGGGGAAGGCCTATGCTTTTTTTTTTTTTTTTCTTGTTGTGATTTACGTCCTCCAACGTTAAATCATATCGGACGGTGAATGAAATGGGTGAAATGATGCTCAAATGAGTCCGGGGTCCGTGGAGCTTGGAGTCACCCGACATTTGTCTTTCAGGTTAAGGGAAAACCCCGGAAAAAACCTTAGCCAGGTAACTCACCATGACCGAGAATCGAACTTGGGACCTCTTGAACGTGAGGCAGACATGCTACCACTATGCTACCGAGGCAGGCTGGCCTATGCTATGTCACTCATATGTTGTACTATTCAATGTGAATGGAATGTCAGTACATTGAATCTGATTGATACACTTTCTTATCAGTTGTTTGTATATTAAGAATTTGCAAACTAGATTATTTCTGTGCTTCTACCTATGGACTTCTATTTCTCAAAGCTGTCCATCTTCTTCTTGGACTGCCTTATATATTCATGTTTGCATCAGTCTCATAGGTAGTCTATAGTAGTAAACATATGGACAAATTAAGGCAGATGCAGAGAGCAGCAACCTTTTGGAAAATAAGGTAGCATGTGTATAAGCACATGTTTTGAAAATATCAATGTTCTATCTTTATTCTCCTATCACTGCTTATTTTGAAGCTCTTCCCTTGTAATGACATTAAGCAAGCAATTGCTTTGAGCAACATCACTATTAGGAATTATGCCATACGCATATTTATGTAGTCTGCCATCTTGACGTCTTTCCCCCTCAGGATATCCAGGAAGATTATTACCAAACTCTGATATGTGCACAATTTTGGAGAATAACAACTGAAAATTACGTCTTCACTGCCCAACTGATTGGACTGAAGGTTTTGGCACAACACTAGCACTACCGGCAGCCTCAGTAAGAAACAGAAGGAGAAATAGAGTGATCCCTGGGGATGTAATTCAACTCAGTGGTGTGGAAGCTACAACAAGAGATGGTCGACTTCACCTCAAAGGTGACAGAGGTGGTAGGGGCACTATTCAGTGTTAACCAATTTTTCGGCCTATTCTAAATCCGATATATCATGCTGTTCTGATGAGTATTATTTCTAAATTGCTCTAAAGTTTTGTTCTGCAAACACATTCCATTAGAGCAAAGTGCAGCATTTAACTATCCAAATAAATTTGGTCAAATGGGAAATACATTAAATTGGAATAATTGTAAGGGATCTGGAACCAAACTTAAGACATGTTTCTTTATGTAAATTTTTATACTGAAAGAAAATTATAAACTACTTAAAATTGCATTTGCTATCTCCTGATTTCACCCTGTCATTACACCTAGGATAGGGACAATCCATAAACAACCTATTGCATTACAGTAGGTATTCTTTGAGAAAAAAATGACTATACTTTTATTATACCAATTAATTAATATGGTCCTGCACACAATGCAGAAATTGTCACACTACTATTTAAATAGTAATATATAAAACTGATATATACACATTTTTTCACTCTTCTGGTTGTAGAAAAAATCCAAATATTGTAATATAAATATTGCAACAATTTATCCTCTGTGTTCAAATTAAATATGTCTTGAGCAAATTAAAAGTGCACGAAAATCAATATGTCAAGTTATTGAGTTATTTCTCTCTGAGTTGTAACAGTAAGTTTTACTTGGAACTTTTTATATGAATATCCAGTTGAAAATTCTTGTTTGCTGATCTGACTATTAGTGGGCCATGTAATGACAATATAATAAACATGAATGGTTGCTAGGGAAAGTAGAAAATCAATAATCTTGTTTCTTGATGGTGAAAATGAAATGACGCAGAGAAGATAAAATTTTCGATAGTAACAGAAAATCAATAATAATCCTGCTTCATGATGGAAAAATGTTGTAGTGAATATAAAAGTTTTGGACAGTAACAGAAAATCAATAATCTTCATAAAAGATATGTTCTTTAATCTTGATGGTGGAAAGACGACGCGGGGAAGATAAAAAGTTTAGATAGTGATGAGTGGACGTGCAGGAGTGAGAAATTTTATGTAATTAATGGAAACTATTTATTAAGGAAGTAAGGATTTATCGATATGGCGAGGAAAGAAAGCCTGCTCTAAAATCCAGAAGACACAATTGGTGACTTGAAGAAATTGATAGCTGCACAAACTGACACGAGATGGGAAAAGATTGTGCTGAAAAAGTGGTACACCATAGAAATCTGGTTACATAGTTTATGTTGAAAATTTGAACAAGATTTCTTACTAGCCACACTGTATAGGAACTTTTAATAGGCAAATTTGTAATAAAAAAAAAAGTCAAAGTCGAGCTTTAGCATGTGCTCATGGGATAATATATTAAAGCCTATAAAAGCTCAGTGAGCAAAAGTATATTATGTAATTGAAGCTAAAGTTTCTAAGCTTTTATTTGACATAAACAATTTTAATTTTTCTTTTTAAAAACAATTTTACCAAATTTTAAATATAAGGTACCTTTTAACATACAGCCTGCCTTTCATTCTGCAGGTATTTATCTCACAAAGTTCAAGTAGCTGCAAATAAGTTTCCTCTAATGAAATTTTTTCCTTAGCCAATCACTCCCTGCATTTACAACTCTGAATGGGACAGTTACATGTCAGCTCAATCTAGAATATGAATAAACAGGTTGAACAAAAAAAAAAAAAAAAAAAAAAAAAAAACACTGACAATGCTCGGTATGTTGTGCAGGATGGCAGATAGATTATTTTCCAAGCAGCTACCCATATCTGAAAATGCACAGTTTGGGGTTCAGTTGACCATCAAGGTGTCTGTTCCACATGTCATCAATACAACGAACAAACAGTATGCAGCACAAAGCAGTTCAACATTACAAACAGGTTTCAAACTGGGTACCTCCTACATCAAGGCAGAGTCTACATTGGTTGTGCTAAGCTTCACGTACATGCTCCAATAAGTGTGGTTGGCCTGAAATAATGGTAATCGCTCCATATACTCATGTAATGAGGTCCTCCTCTGATGTTACAGGAGTAGCATGGTTTTCATACTACTCCACAGAAAATAGTCCAATTGTGTCAGATCTGGTGATCGTGCTGGCCATGGAACTGGTCCTCCTCTATCAATCCATTGATTGGGATATGCAACTTTGAAGTGATTCTGCACATTTCTTTCAAATTGCAGCCACATTACCTACAGAATGTGTGGTGGGACATCCTCCAATATGGTAGGCAAAATATCTTTAAGAAATGTGAGTCGATTGGTCCTGTTAGTCTGTTTGGGAGTAGATACAGACCAATGATATGATCAGCAATTATTCCAGCCCATAGGTTGATATTAAATGTACGTTGGTGATTTCAAATTATCTGCACAGGTGGATTTTCATCTGCTCAAAAATGCACTTAGGACACCAGTTCTCTAACTTTGACATTCTACAGCATCCAAACCATGCATTTCCGGACATGGAGTCCTTCTTAAAAATGATCAGCGTACTGCCTGAGCAACATACTAAGCATTGTCTGTATTTTTTTACTCACCCTGTATAATTACTACAGCCTTTCTTGTATTTTTTTATAGCTCAATCAGTTTTGAAGCAAGAGCAACATTGCAAAGAGTCCTCATGTAAGATATTTCAGGCATATGTTTTCTCTGAGGACAGATAAGAGGAATTTTTGGGAGATAACACCAAAACAAAGTAAGCTGTGAAATTATACTCGACTATTGGGAGGTGCGGAGATGGCATTGATGAATAATTCACTTAGACTATTATTTGACAACCTTTTATCAGTCTGTGTCTTTTACTTTAAAACATCGCATTCAAACTCTCTCTTACCTTTAGATATTTATTCAGTGAATTTAAAGGGTCATTGACATTTACCATATAGGACATTTAGATTGAAAAAGATATTGGAAACATAAGGATAAGCATTACTGTGCAATGAATTCATCCAGAGTCTTCAAAACCATTAAATAATAACAGTGGTGAGTGGAAACACCTCATGATGATATGTTCTTGCATCTTCCAGACAATCCACCATTAAGGGATGATACATTTGCAATCATCACAGAAAAGCTAATAAAGAGCCTTGAAACTTCAAAATTTATAGGTATTGCCCATTATTACCATTGAAACAGAAAGTGAAAAGCAACTACCACTTCTAGTCCTCACAATTTAAAAATGTAATGCAAATCTCACATATGACATATATGGGAGAAAAAAAATGCAATCATGTACATAGATCTTTATATAAAATCCAACAGTAACCATCCAAAGTCACACCAACATGCAATCTTCACCAACTTTTTCATTTATCTATGAACTTAAGCAGATTCAACAAAAGAAATAGAGATAATCTATAGAAAACCAGAAAGCAACAGATAAACAAAAAATATATAAGAAAATCCAGAAGACAAAGAAACTAACAGGAGTACAAGAAACCACTAAATGTTCAGCACAGAAAGCACATACAGAAAGTTCACATAGCCCACAAAGCCAAGAAAATAATCAAAGAACACAACATTCAGTACCCAAAAACCCATACTCCATTCAAAACCTACTATAGTCAGAACTAAAGGATACCATGTCAACAATAAAAAAACTGAGGAATATATCAATTTAGCTGTAGAGGTTATCAAACAAAATCCATACTGTAAAACAAAAAGGAAATTAAAAACTTTGGCAACAGAATATCTTAATTCACAAATATAAAAGAAAGAAAAACCTGCAGTAGTGCCCACTTTTGGCAGGAAAACCATGACACTGATTCAGAACCAGTGCTTTTAAAAAGAATCTAAAAAAACTACTAATAAACTAAAAACCTAGAAGAACATAATCATTTTAAAAAACCAAGACTGAGTTCAAATTTGAGTTATTTCCAAATGACATTAGCAGGTAATTACTCAAAAAGCCATCAGAGAAAGACAACGGCACACCAATCTCCAGTAAGAGGATATCCTCCCTGACAGTAGCATCAGGTTGAGCTCTCAGAATTTGCCTCTTTTATAAAAATTAAGTGATGCAATATCAATAAAGTAACTTACAATTATGTTATCAAACTAATGTAGGATGCACTCTTACCACACCAGCTTCTACTGCTAGGACCCGCCTTTCTGAAGGTGATTTTGATCACATATTTTTTTGCAAAATTTTGTTTTTGTTGTCTTTAGTTCATTCAATATGCACTTATATGGTTTCAATTTTGTTTTATGCACTTATATAGTTTCACTGTCCTTTTTTTAGTAGTGTTTAATGCCCATGCTTACTACATGAGACACCATATACAGTGGACACTAATGATACATGAAATGATAAAGAAATGTTGGGAAGGAAATATTCCAAACCTAAGTTTACGATACCTTCCCACCATTTACCATTATTGTGACTGAGGAAAACCTAAAAAGTATTTAAATCTGGAGGAATGGTTCTGACAGGACTTTACCACAAAATCTATTATAATATAGGAAATTCCTTGCTGCCACCTAACTGGGAAATCTCATGACTTAATAGTGTTGCTCATTAATCTGCAATATGCATTTGAATTGGCAATATTGTAAAAGATGAAGAGCTGGAATCAGTGTCAATGCCAGTGATCCAACAGTGACCCAAGTGATCATTAATGATGTGGTTCAAATATGAAACAATAATGAATAAGGTTTTGATGATTGTATAAATTATTTTTATTTATTTGCCATATGAGAGAATAAATATTCATAACATTAGACATAAAGATGAATGTAATAACTAAAGCATAGTGACATGAAAGTGTAAAAAAATCTAGTCAAAAGAATAAATTAAAATGAATGTTGACTCCTAGAAAAGAATAATTAACAGAAAATAAAGTAAAAACAAATAACTAGAATGATACCAGTTTGACATAACAGATTGAGTTATTGCTTCTTCTGAGTGCTTTATTGATTTGTTATACGATTACATGAAATTTGTAACATGACAGTTACAAAATTAGGCAAGTGAGTCAACCTTGTATATACTTTTCTCCACTTACAAGTTTTTTATGAAGACTAGTTTCTGGGGACTTCTCCCCTATCATCAGTTCTGTGGTTGACTGATGATGCATCTGATGTCTGCATCTGGCTTGGTGTTGTGCTGCCATCTAATGTCCTGGTAAGTTTGATGATGTCATCTACCGCGGGAATTTCAAAATTCATCAAGAGGTCCTGTTTTTTCGTAATAAATATGTTTTCCCAAATCTGTAGTTCCAGAGGTTTCTTTGCCTGTTTGATCAGTTCTATTTCTTGTTTTATGTTGTGATTCTCAGACCAAAAGTGATGTGCTACGGCCGACTTGTCCATTTGTTTGAATTTAAAATGGACAAGTCGGCTGTAGCACATCACTTTTGGTCTGAGAATCACAACATAAAACAAGAAATAGAACTGATCAAACAGGCAAAGAAACCTCTGGAACTACAGATTTGGGAAAACATATTTATTACGAAAAAACAGCACCTCTTGATGAATTTTGAAATTCCCGCGGTAGATGACGTCATCAAACTTACCAGGACGTTAGATGGCACCAAGCCAGATGCAGACACCGGATGCATCATCAGTCAACCACAGAACTGACAATAGGGGAGAAGTCCCCAGAAACTAGTCTTCATAAAAAACTTGTAAGTGGAGAAAAGTATATACAAGGTTGACTCACTTGCCTAATTTTAGTAACAATGGCACTCCACTTTCTGAAATACTTCTTTTTATTCTATATAATGACAGTTACAATTAATTCTTTGTCATATAGACATGTATTTAACGTTTTAAGCAAATTAGGTAAGAGTATGACATTAAAAATTTGGAATGAACTGATGAGTATCCTCAGCTTCTGGTGAAGGTGGCATTATCTTGGTTAGACTTGCTGACATTTCACTCATCTTGTCGTCAGCTTCTTCTGATGAGCAATACATTGGCAAGTCTAACCAAGATGATGCTGCCTTCACCAGAAGCTAAGGATACTTATCAAGGTACAGGCCATGGAAGCCTATACATCCATTTTGAATTAACTGTTTACATTTCAAGGTAAATTAATTATATTTCAAGTTTACATTTCATACTTAAAGAATTTATGATGTCTATCATAGTAGACATATTTTAAGAATGGTGCTCTAAGGTTTTATGAAATGCTTGACTTACTTAGAAAAGCAGTTTCACTTTGAATACTCTCTTATTAAACACTACTGTGCTTCATATTTAAGAAAAAAGGTACCAACACTGAAAGTTTAGGACATATATTGGAAGTAAACCAACTGTCATGAGGTATACAATAATAAGCTGTACTGGTCATGGTGTTTCAAGAACTAATAAAGCAGGATGAGAAACGGCCAAAATGTTTTAGCAAACCTAAAAGGTGATGCCTACTTACATAAAATATTAACATTTGTTGTTACTTGTGTGAGCAACATTGCAATTGAAGAAGTGTCTTCAATAATGAAGAGGTCATGCATTGTGAAAGGAATAGACTTAATTTTAAAACAGTTGAAAGTGAAATCCTTATAAGACTAAACTACTGAAGAAATCCTATAGATTGCCATCTGAAGACCCAGTTAGTGACCAGAAATACATATTCAAAAAGTAGCAGCAAACACCGAAAACAAAACCAGTACTGGAAAAATGAAGTTAATGCAACAAAATATTTCAACAAAATATGAGCTCATAAAAGTCCAGAATTGAAAACAGATGTCAGGACATTTCAACTTGAAAGTTGGAAACCCTAGTGATAATCTATCATAAAATGAGTGGTGCATTTGTGAGTAAATTGATATAATGGGGATGTTAGTATGGAAAGGCACTTATTATTTAGGTGCTGCTAAACGTTATTCTTTGGAAAACCCTTCAGTCAATAATATTTGTCTACATTAAATCTGTATTATTTATTTATGTTTGCATTTAATTCAAAATACCATCAGTGAAATATTTAATTATCAATTAAATACATTAAGAACTTGCTACTCACTCCTGTAAATAAATAAATTTATATTAATCATTCAGTGCAACATTTGTCAGAGGAGGTCAGATCCTGTTTTCACCATTAAAGATGTAAGAAAGTCTCTTGTCAATGAAACATATTTTAAAAACATTTAAATAAATATCTTACATGAGTAAAACTTCTGACTTGTATTTAACATAATTAAAGCGTCGCTGCTTAAACTGATAAATACATACTGAGTAAATATAGCCTGTTGTTATTTTCTTTCGTTTTCTTCCACATTTTTTTAATTTCCTGTTCGAATATCTGTATTTATTTACAAATTCATTTAGTTCTAACCTGTAGAAAGCACAGAATGAGTATACAACTCACCGAATTTCCAGGGCCTACATCCCATAAGCTGAAGTGCAGCAGAAATATAACAAAATGTATTAATTTACATACACATTGGCTCTAAATGACTTTATTCCAGACTTACTACTAAGTAATTATCAACTCTTTTTAAGGGGTTTTCTATTAAATGTTTCTAAAAGGCATTAAGCAACAGTGCATTTGGCCAATATATACAGAGGAAGGATAAACTCATGAAGAAGAAATTCATAACTACTGGTTTTAAAAATAGACTCTACTGTTATAAAGTGAAACACCAGTTGTCTACGCACACTTTATTTTCACTTCAAAAGTGAACAAAACACTTATTTACAGTTGATTCACTGTTGCTCACATCCAGAATAAGCATGACTGGTCTGTAGAGATTATTGTAACACTAATGTTTACTTAGGTCTCTGTTGCACATGCTCTGGACAACACAACTTGCATTAAATTACACTGTTCACTAAAACTTTGTAGCTTTCTGACTCTCACTGACTGACTGAGTGACTGATTGACTTACTTGCATGAGTGCTCTCTTATGTAGGTCAGGCAAACAATGAGAAATGCTCTACAAATTAGAACATTCTCAAAGGCAAATGTTCCAAGAAGACAAAAAACTCTGGAACAAGTGGCACATAAAGGCCACAGACCTTCACATTCTTCAGGCAGCACTAGTGGCACCAATTGCCACATGTGCCAATTCCCCCCCTCAATAAAAGTTTAGCTTTGTGGCCCAGATGACACTATGAACGGTATGCAAATTATAAAGAACAACAAAATGCCTATTATTACAAGAAAAAGAAATAAAATATTTGTAAAAATCCAGAGCTGGTAAAAATGTGTCATA
Source organism: Mantis religiosa (assembly GCA_030765055.1). NCBI lineage: Eukaryota > Metazoa > Arthropoda > Insecta > Mantodea > Mantidae > Mantis > Mantis religiosa. The sequence goes on from CM060949.1 coordinate 60,504,521, forward strand.
ATAGATTCATCGTTGTCAGCTGGTATTTATAACAAGAAAAGCCAATTTTGAGGTATTTTTGGTTTTAACAACAATACATACCTACTTACTTGTCTTATATGACCCTATTGGGACAGAAAACACTTTCGAACCTGATGTAGTGAACAGCATATTAGACAAATTTTGTGATGTTTTATTTTAAAACTACAACACTGTATTTAAAATTTACTATAGACTTGATTCACTATGAAACTATAGGCTTGATGCACTTCAGGTATTTGTCAAAAGTGATTACATAACCTAAAAATTGGACCTTTTTGTATTATGCAATACCAAATTCAATAATTGGAATATAAATACTGGCCAAACTGTAGCCAAGTGGTTAGACCACTTGACTCTCATCAAGGCACCAAGGTTCAATTTCAGGCAACCCCATGAGGAATTTGTGGTGGACAACATGGCACTGGGGCAGTTTTCTCTGGGATCTCTGGTTTCCCCAATATTCCACCAACTGCTCCATTATCACCTTTCCTTTCATTCATTTTGCCCTCATTCTATGTCATCTATTTCCTCACTCTCATACTGAGTACCCATACTGGATACTCTATTTGATCAAAGACTCTGCTCCTCAACAAGCATCTCCCCCAAGTGCTTACTTGTGGGTCCTAAGGGCATAAGTCCTCCATATGAGGACGGTAAACAGTTAAAGAAGAAGAAGATTATAAATACATTTTTTGTGAAACATGTATACTGAAATCATAAGAACTGAATCTGTAAACAGAACTTCTAATTTACATAAGAAGCATAACTTATAATTTCTACGTCATTCTTTCAAGGCAACACCTTCATTAATAAAACTAATTGTGATTGGTTTTTCACACTATGTCTCTTTACATTTTTATTTTCTGAGGGACTAGTTCTGAAAGCTGCTTCCATTTTCAACATTTCCATTTACAAAAAACTTAACATGATCAGGTTCCAGCATCAAAATCACAAGTATAATCAAAGACTAAATGTGAAAATATAATGAAATTATTGAGAAAATAAAATTTTTAGGAGATGAAAATATGTGCTTCAAACATCACATTGATCACGTATGTAATAAAATTAGTACTTATTTACATCTTTTAAGACAAATGAAAAAGTTCTTAGATATAGAGCATTTCAAGTTAGTATAATATGGATTAATATACTCGTATCTACAATACGGGATTGAAATCTGGGGTAGCACATGTATGGTAAATATGAACAGGTTGTTAATAATACAAAAAAGTGTATAAGATGTATTTATAATTTAAACAGCAGAGAATCCTGTAGAGAAACCTTTGTAGAAGCTAATATATTAACTGTCATATCATTATATGTATATAAAGTAATTATGTTTGTAGTTAGCAAGTCATACTCTGTGCATATTAAAGATAGCCAATGTATAATACCAGATCATTAAATAATTACTATAGAGATAAAATTAGTAAACAAGGCACTGAAAAGATCCCCTTATTATGGGTAGAATACTCTATAATAAGTTGCCCGGTGATTACTCTATAATAAGTTGTCTCTAAGAGGCAAAGTATTTCAAAGAAGACTAAAAATGTATGTATCTAATACTGAAGTGCCCATATAGAATATATGAAATGTAAATATTTTATGCTTCTTGACGATGCTTGAAACTTGTATAAGTCTATAAGAAAATAAAATTTCATTTCATAAACCTCAAAGACCCAACTGTCATCTGTTGTTGTTGCTTGCAGTCTTATATCTGTAATTGGACCTATGAACCTTTTATCAAATTGTCGACTGGTTGGATTTCAAAGTTTATTACTCTGTCTTTAGTTTCCATATTAAGATGTTCTCCCATGTTGTCTGTTATGGTTTATCACTCCCTTTAATAATTTTGGATTTCGGTCAAGGTTACGCTTTTTGCTCCGAAAGTGAAATACTACTGTGACTTGTCTTTCTCTTTCAAATTGATGTTTCTAAAGTGATCTTTTTTATAGGTTTCTTTTAGTTTTCCTATGCAGAACTTTTCACAATTGTTACAACTTATTTGGTATATTCCAGATCTATTGATTAATGAGATTTTATCTTTTGTTTTTGAATTTAACAATTTTAGTACTGAAATGATAGCTGAGCCTTTGAGGTTGAAAATGGAAGTAACTGCTCCCAAAACTAGTCCCTCAAAAAAATTAAAATGTACAGAAAACTAATTAAAAATAGTTTTATCAATTAATTTGGAGATCACTGTTACTAAAATTATCCAAACAAGCATAAATCCTTTAAACTCAGTTGCAATCAACTTGTGTTTCATATGCTTTCTGTAAAGGGTATTTTTTAAGTTATGTGGATAAATTAGTATTAAACTACAAGTGAGGATGAAGGCAAGTTGCCTTTGAAATACATATTGCAAATTGTAAATTTTTCTTTTTATTGATGTTTTTACTTTATATCAATGATTAGAATTTGAACTCTGAGAAAGAAAACAGTTTTACTAAGATTAAAACAAATGAAAGTAATGATAAATGTTTTATTTTGTTCTGGAAATGCCCATTTTATAAATATTATTATCTCAGAAGGAGAAATATTAAATTCTTAAATTCAAATTATTTTAGATAATTGATGAAAATTTATCATTTCTTCACACTAGCCATATATAGGCTAAGGTTTTATATAGATAGAGTCAACATGAAAAACTCAATGCCATGGCCGGGATTTGAACCACAGATCTCCTGGTTTCTGATTGGAGATTCAGGGTTCAAAACTCGGCCATGGCATTGAATTTTTCATGTTGACTCTATCTTAATGCAAAGTTTTTCTCTGAATTACTTCAGACTTCTGGCTTCTGGCTTCACGCAGGATTCTAATTCTCAAAATCACCAACTCACTAACATTATGTCAGTGGTGATGTAGAAAATTAAACAGAATTACAAAAAGAGAAAGGTTAAAAAATGTTAAATTTCAAGAAAAATATTAGTTGTTCGATACCGGCTTGATTATATTTCCAAATGCTTAATTGATGTAGTAATACCTTTATTAGCCAAATCACTGTTATTCAAGGCACTTTAAATCTTAAGAGACCTTAGTTATAAAGCTTAGCAAAGTAGAAAAAGTTCAAAGAATAATACATTTTGTGGCTTACAATATATTAATGGTAATTCACTTTAAATATTTAACTCCAATTTCACAAGAAAAACACAGCACAAAATGAAATAAAACGAAATTAGATTACAAGTGTTTAAACCTAATAACACTAATTAAATCTGCAGTTTTAATATGTTACTTCATTTCAGTTTCTTACATTTCATTTTATCAGAACTGTGAAGATTTTGCATTTTAAATTTTGTTTTATGAATGGAATATACTTTTACTTCCCTTTAGAAACATCTTTGAACACAGATAAAGTTTTGCTAGCAAAGCAGTAAGGCTTAGCGACACACAGAAAGCGATATATATACAGAAGCCTAAAGAAACTGTATAGTGTGAAACAAATTAGCAAGCTGTCTTATTTATGACGGTTATTTAACTTTTAATAAACTTAAAATATATACTGCACTTACTTGTTCTTAGATTGTCTCATGAACTGCTGTATTTTTCGTGCTGCCTGGTGCTGCCGACGCTGAGAGTATGTGCGCCTGGACAGTATAAACATAACTTAGCATCTTAAAAGGCATTTGAAATCAAGTACTATTTTCATATTAATCCTCAAAATTTAGGCTTTATGTGCACTTACTGATATATCACTGTCTTAGTGTTAGCTAGAATAACAAATTAGGGGAGAGGAGAGAAGTGCGGCCCAGGAATAGCATGGCTCAAATTTATTTCTGGGATTTGCCAATAACATCACTCAATAGCTTACATAATAATAGCAGTATTCTTAAAAAGCATAACAGAAGATATTTGCATCAACATGCTATTAGTATATATGAGGGTTGGCTGATAAGTCCCATGCCTCACATAGAGATGGCATCACTGGTCCAGTTTGATGGATAGCATCATGAAGTTTAACTATAGGCTAGCTTGTATCCATAGTTACAGATCAATAGCTTGTTTAGTTTTTGAATGACACCATTTTAAACAAGACAAGGGTAGAGTTTCACAAAAATGGAGGATTTGAAAAAACGAGTAATAATTAAATACTTCCATTTGAAAGGCTTAACGCCTAAAGAAGTAAAAGAGGAAATGGACAGTACACTGCAAGACTCTGCCCCTTCATATACAATGATTAAAAGGTGGGTTGTAGAGTTTAAAATGGGATGTAGGAGCACTAGTGATGAGCCTCGCTCTGGACACCCTGTGGAAGTCACAACTCCATAGATCATTGAAAAAACTTGTAGTACTGGAAGACTGTAGATTTAAGTTGTTTGAGATACCAGAGGCTGCTATAAACATATCAAAAGAACATGCAGGTAATATTTTAAGTAATAATGTTTCAGGCTTTCATAAGGTCTATGCAAGATGGATGCCACCTGAACAAAAGTTGCAAAGAAAACCTGTTTCTGTTAAGAATTTGGAGCTCTACCACAAAAATCCCAGTGAATTTTTGAGACGGTTTATTATCATGGATGAAACTTGGATACATCACTACACTCCAGAAAATAAATCACAGTCAAAACAGTGGATTGCACCAGGTGAGCCAACTCCAAAAAAAAAGCAAAGTCAATTTTGTCAGCTAACAAAGTTATGGCAAGTGTTTTCTGGGATGAACAAAGATTTACTTTTATTGATTACTTGGAAAAGGGTAGAAGTATTACCAGGGACTACTATGCAAGCTTACTGCAACGTTTGAGTGATGATATGACAAGAAAAAGACTCATTTGGCAAAGAAAAAGATCTTGTTTCTTCACGATAATGCTCCCACCCATCGTTCAGTCACTGCAATGTGCAAATTAAAGTTTGAATTGCTTGAATATACACCCTATTCACCAGATCTAGCACCCAGTAACTACTAATTGTTCCCAAACCTCAAAATGTTTCTTGGAGGACAAAGATTTCACAGCAACAAGATCATTAATGCGGTAAACAGCTTATTTTGAGGACCATGATAAACTGCACCAAATTTAATATATATATATATATATATATATATTTTTTTTTTTTTTTTTTTTTTTTTTTTTTATTGTGAGGCCCAGGACCAATCAGCCGACCCTTGTATAGTAGATTTGTAAATTACCTTCATCATACTGATGACTTTTGAGCTCTATAATATTGATCTAAAATGTTAAAAAAAAATATTAATAGGCACTTTAAGGTTATATTGTAGTTTTAAATAGAAAATCCTACTTATATGTATCTTATGTGGGAGCAGGCACCTGTGTAAGAGGTTGAGAGCTGTTTTAGGTAGTATGCCCAATATTATGTTGAGTATTACAGCTGCATTGGGTCACCCCCCGCCCCAGAAAGTTAAACTTCAATGAAGTATAAAGAAGTAATTTAAGAAAGAAAGAAAGAAAGAAAGAAAGAAAGAAAGAAAGAAAGAAAGAAAGAAAGAAAGAAAGAAAGAAAGAAAGAAAGAAAGAAAGAAAGAAAGAAAGAAGGAAGGAAGGAAGGAAGGGATGAAGACAGGCAGGAAGGAAGGAAGGAAGGAAGGAAGGAAGGAAGGAAGGAAGGAAGGAAGGAAGGAAGGAAGGAAGAAAGAAAGAAAGAAAGAAAGAAAGAAAGAAAGAAAGAAAGAATTATAGTAAAGCTTAATATAAGTGCACAGTTGAGAGTAAGAAATCAGCGATTACTAAGTTTGATATGCCTAAAAGTGAATATTAAGAGGCCACAAATTATTACAAAAGCATTATAAAAATAAAATATTAAAGACATATTTGGATTAAAGATTGATACATATATTATATTAATAGATGTAGGCTAATAAACAATAAAACCAAAGAAAAATACATTTTTCATTCAAGAACATAACCTACAACTGTAAAACTTACAAATGCAAATTCCTAAAATCTGAAAAAAATTAAAATAGAAGTGAAAATTTTCACAGAATATCACAAGTGCAAGAAATCAACTCATAAATGTCTAGAATCATATGATTTATCAAACAAAGATTAAAGATTAAATTATAAAACAGTATCCAAAGGTTAACAAAAGCATTTTAAGCGGCTATTGAAGTGAAGTTTGAACATTTTGAAATGTTAATCTAGAAAGCCAAATAATTTTGATACTAGATAATTAATTGTGGACATTTTTTGCATTTAATTTGGTAGATTTTTAGTTTCTCTACTACATATAGTAAGTGGAGAAGGTATTGCAATCCATCTAAAAATTTTATACAAAAAGAAAATACCAGTTTTAAGTTCCCCTAAGTCAAAAAGAGCAGTTTTATAAAAAGGTCCATGTGCATGTGTGTCTACAAACAGCATATGTCAAAATTGAAAAGTTATTTTAATACTACTGAAAACTTTTTAAAAATTTTGAAATTCATAACAATGATTAATAATTTTCACTAAATACCATATGAGATATTTTCGTTACAAATGAAATGTTATTTTGAATTTTTTGGGAATATCTTCAGAAATCCTCTACATTCTATGTGACTTTTGCATAACTTGGAGACTGTAAGAAGTAGACAATATCTTACTGCACAAAAAAGTAGATCTCATTAAAATCCACAATTTATTCTGGTAGATCTTTTTTGTGTAGTGAACCATTTGGGATATTCTTTGTTAATTTTCTGAATTTTCCAATACATATAGCTTTTACAAATGGGAAATTGTTATTCATGTTTTTATCTCTTGGATATGCAACAGAACAGAATTTCAAAGCATCACATTGTGACCAGCTCCTTAAAAGAGTTAACTATCACTTAAAGCCTACTGCGTTCTCATATGCCCCTTGAATACAACAAAATTAGCAATAACTTCATGTCAATTATCTTGAAGAAGATAAAGGAACAGGCAATTTGTAAGAATAGGTTTACAAGTTACAAAAGAATTGTTCACTGAGTACAAACAATATACTCTTTTCTTTCAAGTTCAAGTTTCAAGTCTTATACTCTCTTTTTTAAAATAAATGTTTGATTTCACATTAAAAACAATTCAAACTTCAATACAATAATGTTTTCATAATGTCTCAAAAACTTCATGCTCTATAAAAGGTTGTAATTGCAAGAAATGGTGCCAGTATAAAGGCAACTGAAGCATTTCAGGGACATTTGTAAGTATTCTAAGAAGAAACAATCTCAATTGTACGTTCAATGACTAGTTTTTTCTTAGCACTGTACTAGGAATAACATGCATTTATGAAAATAAATCTGTATGCTAATTATATTAACTCAAAATCTTGAATATAGAAGAAAATTATTATCCTTATACCGTTATACAAATGCAAAATATTCTATGAGCAATCTATATTTGGACCAGTTTCATGGGGTACGGCAAGGCTGGTTGCTGTGTGGGTTGTATGGGGATAGAAAGTGCAGAATAAAAGTAGTACAGTTTATAGTGTAAGTTATTCTTAAATACTAACATAAACACTTAAGAACTACAAGATGTTGGAACTCCCGCTATTATTTGATCAAGCTGTTGCTTAGGAAATTGCCCGTTACATTCTGCAGTTCTCTCTCAGAAATGGAAATGATTTAATCATGAATCTTATTTTCGAGTTTATCTAAATTGTGTCTTAGTCTTTTAATGCCTTCTTATTACTTCGAATTAGACTACTACGATTTTTAACTTCGGAATGTATTAAAAGAGAAAGTTTAGGAAACAAATCCATGCACTTAAATTAACTTAAAAACAGCATTTGCTGATATTTCTCAGAAGGAACTGCAAAGTATAATGGACAATTTCCTAAGGTTGTAGCAGTTATTTTAGATATTTCATGTTTTATTAAGAATAGTCAAAGAGACTAGTATGTATAATAAAATAAAGAAGTAATGTAAAGTAGGTAATAGTGTAGCCATGACAACGTAATATGATAAGTTGTTAAATGTTTTAAAACATTTTGTTCTTCTGCTTATGAAAGTCTTAGGGGTAAGACGTGTAATTGTCTCTCCGAGTGTGTGCAAAAACAATTTTGTGTGTGCATCTAAGGTGCACAAGTAGCGTGTGCGCAAGAAAAGAAATAGTTCATCGTGGCATCTAGCGCTGGTTGTAAAAAGACTACATTAATCATATTTGGAATTATATCAAAGAATTTAAAAATGTTTATGAGGAATTAAATTTCCATCTTTGAACAAAATTTCCATCTTTTTATTTTTTGAATACTAGACGTGACATCAACTTAGAAACATATTTAATAACATATGTTAATCACGCCATAGACCTTTCTGTGTGGGAAAAAATCTTCATTAACAAAAATCATCATAGAGTCATGAATTTTGAAACTCCACCACCGGAGATCTTTGACATGTACATCATGCCATCTATCGACGATACTGAGAAAGAGTAAACCACTACAATTTGCACTAGTCGAGTTCCAGCTGATGATAAGAGCAAAAGCTCTTGAAACATGTCCTGTGAAAAAAACAGTGTGAGTGAAGCAGTGTGTTAACCAACATCTTCTCGATTCACTTTTGTGCTAAGTTGTGCTTCACTGTCTCTACACTTCTTTCAAGTTTATACTTCAAGTTTATACTTTGAAGAAAAGTATTATTCATTCTTCAAAAATAGTAATACTATCTTTATCAGCCCCGTTACCATGACTCTGGGAAAGAAAACGAACTCATTGCTCAAGAATTACAGATCGCCTAATTATCCAGAGTTGCAGGAGAAACTTCTAGATTTCTTCCAGATCGTCACCAAAGGTGAGATTTTAATCTGTATCAACCTTCATCCCAAATAATCCTGCTTCAAAATGGTGCCACAACATGGTGCATCATCAGAGCATCTTCAAACATCGCATCATCTCAACAAAATTTCGCTTCAAGGTGGAGCACAGAAATATTGAACAACAAAGGGAGCCAGTTAAAACACCTCCTGGTGGTGACACATTTGAGTAATTTATTTTTTATTTTTAGTGAGTATGTTGTATGTGTCAAAAATAATTGACACTTTTATGAAAAGAAGTATGTATACATTTAAGCAACATAATGATTAATGGGATGAGTCAAGAAATTGCCCGCCTCTGTAGCGTAGACAGTAGCATGTCTGCCTCACGTTTAAGAGGTCCTGAGTTCGAATCTCGGTCAAGGTGAGTTACCTGGATAAGGTTTTTTCTGGGGTTTTCCCTTATCCTCACAGATGAATGTCGGGTAGCTCTAAAGCTCCATGGACCCTGGACACATTTGAGCAACATTTCACCCACTTCATTCACCGTCTGATATGACTTAAGGTTGGAGGGCGTAAAACAAAAAAAAAAAAGGTCAAGAAATTGTTAATTTTATTTCCAATTAATGTCTAATTTATTCAAGAATAGTTCCTGAAAATTATTTCCCCATTATTAATTGTGAGTCAATTGCACCAATGAATATGGAGAAATGATTCGCAGAAACTAATCTTCATTAAATAAGACAAAAGTGGTGATAAAATTATTTAAATAATTTGTTGAGTCATCTCAACATTAATCAAACTGTACTACATTTAACTGCGAACTTTCCATCTCCTGTACTGCTGACTCAGCAATCAGCCTTGCCAGACAGCTGCATGCTGTGAAATCAACTTTACTGAGGATTGTTAATCCCTTGTGATAACAGCATGTAACTGGTGCAGATAAAATAGATATGTTTAGCAACCCACAAAAAGAGCTGCATACAACTGCATATAGCTGAATAAAAATGCTTTGTTTAGACAGTATTGGAGCCCACTGAAACAAAGCTTTTATGGAATCACAAAAATGAGATGTATCTTAGGCATGAGTTAGTAAAGTTAATCTCAGTCTCACAAGGTCAAGATGCATCTCAACATTTCCTTCATCACGCCAGCAATTATTTCAATTTCAAGATGAAAGAGCAAAATCACAATTACTTGGTTTATTAAGACTACAAATGGTGGAAAATAATGATTAACCTATAATGATTAAGTTCATAATTATAGTAAATTTCATGCAAAAGTTAATATGTAGATGATTCAGATTCCCAAAGTAAAAAGAACAAACTCTTAGCATGCATAGAGCTGTTTCACATGTATTCATACAACTGTAATACAAGCACAAGACTACAACGAGATATGACAACAAAATACAGTTATACAATGAGACAGACCTTAAAAGCTCTTCTTCATAGAAGGAGAACTAAGACATGCAGCATTTGCAAATAGTGCATGCAATGAAATAAGATGCAGTCATTAAGGTTTGTCCTGAAATATACAGTAGAAAGACACATACCGAATTTCCTTGTATAAAAGAAAAAGGTGATTGCGCTGATGTGCAGATAAAATCTAATCTGAGATATATTGAGGTAAATGCATAAATAATTATATATAGTGGATATTCATTTTCAAGCACTATGTTACAGTGAGATTTATTCTATGAATTTAGATCTATAAAATAGCAAAGGACAATTTAAAACAAAATCTATAAGAACATGTAATAGAATATTTGCAGATGAATGAAGAATAATCATTTAAACTTAGGTGACCCAGTACATGGGATTGGACCATGGCAACTGTCTCCAGAGTAATCTTATTTTAATCTTATGCAAAATTTGATTATTGTGGGATTTCTATACCTCTCATCATGATAAAATGCTCTTCCTGATTTTGCAGCCATGCATAATCTACCAGAAAATGATGGTGATGGTGACGGTGACGATAGTGATGGTGATGATGAAGGTGACGATGATGGTGATAGTGATGGTGATGCTGATAAGGCTATGAACACAGAATATGTCAAAAATATGTGCAGTTTAATAGTATATATATGTTACTATTGTATGTAAAAGACACATTATATATACATACACAACATGAAGAACAGGACACCTAAACAATTATGTTTAGATACAAAATCAAATAATTTTCTGTAGCTAGAAAACTAGCAGACGTTTAAATACAAATGCAGTGTGGTAGTTTCACTTTTTAAGCTTTCACTTCTTTTGCCAGAACGTCTTTACATTTTGCTGTATTAGATTGGGAATGGATAGCATTTATTGCCAATTCTTCAAAACACATACATTTAAATAGCTTTTGAACAGGTGCTGAAGGTAAACTGGCAATATTTGTTATAAAAACAACTGATTTTACTTACAGAGCTACGTAAGCATTATCAGGATAATTTGCCATTCAGATAAACTTGTACAGAATAAAACGACATGGAGGAAGGTACTCTTCAGTAGTAATTTTGAAAGCACTGATATTGTCAGTTTTTCCTTTAAGATCGTTTAATATTTTGGGGGTTTCATAATACAAACCTTTCTGGTAATAACAAAGTGTTGTGCTAGGATGATTGATGTTACATTTTGTCTAGTGTTAATTTGATGAATTTCATTGTTTGTTAAAAATGGGGCCTTAAAGATTAAGTAAGTAGTACAAAATTGAATCGAGAATATATTGACACATTGCTTCACTCACACTGTTTATTCACAGGACATGTTTCAAGAGCTCTTGCTCCTATCCTCAGCTGATACTCGACTAGTGCAAGTTGTAGTGGTTTCTTCTTTCTCCGTATTGTCAATAGATGGCGTGATGTACTTGTCAAAGATGTCCGGTGGTGGAGTTTCAAAATTCATGACTCTATGATGATTTTTGTTAATGAAGATTTTTTCCCATACGGAAAGGTCTATGGGGTGATATGTGTGATATGATATATTTGTGATATGTGTTTCAAAAGCACTCATGAATAAATCTGCCAAGAAGGGAGACAATGGGTTGCCCATAGCTAGGCCCGATTTTGTTTATAGATCTGTCCATTAAAGCTGAAAAAATTTTGATTGATACAAATTTCTGTAAGTTGTGAAAGTTTTTCCACAAATTACAAAAGCTTTTCCAAATTATTTCAAAGTATGGTATCGCTATGTTGACGACATTTTTGCAATAGTACCTAAAAAACTCATACAAGATGGTCTTAAACTTTTGAATATACAAAATCCAGCTATAAAATTTACATTGGAAACAGAAGAGGATGGTGTGCTCCCCTTTTTGGACATCAAGATCAAAAAAATGAACAACAAACTCACTTTTGGTATCTACAGGAAACCGACACACACAGATAATTACATTAAGAACAACAGTTTCAACCCAAAACAACACCAACATGCCATTTTCAACAGTTTAATCTTTCGGATGATCAACTTTCCACTAAACAGAGAAGATTATCAAGAAGAATACCTACACATAAAAAAAGTAGCTATATCCAACGGTTTCAACCCAAATTTAGTAGACAAAACTGTTAACAGACTCAACAAAGCTAAGAAAATAAAAGAAACCACCACCCTAGAACCTACAGGAGAAAATGAGAAAAAACTTTTTAAAAAATTCACCTTCCACCCATCAGCCTATAACAAATTCCAAAAAATCTTCTCAAAACACAACATAACTCTTGCACCTCAAAATAGGTTTAATATCAGAAATTTGTTAAAAGGCCCTCCCAAAAATTCAATCACTACCAAAGAAAAACCAGGAATCTATGAGATCAAATGTGAAACTTGCCCTAAAATTTATATAGGAAAAACAAAAAGAAATATTAACATCAGAACTAAAGAACATATGAGAAACATTAAAAATGGTGAAACAGAAAAGTCAGCAGTGGCTTTTCATTTTTTAAATACTAGACATGACATCAATTTGGAAACATCTCTAATAAAATACGTTAATCACCCCATAGACCTTTCCGTATGGGAAAAAATCTTCATTAACAAAAATCGTCATAGAGTCATGAATTTTGAAACTCCACCACCGGACATCTTTGACAAGTACATCACGCCATCTATTGACAATACGGAGAAAGAAGAAACCACTACAACTTGCACTAGTCGAGTATCAGCTGAGGATAGGAGCAAGAGCTCTTGAAACATGTCCTGTGAATAAACAGTGTGAGTGAAGCAATGTGTCAATATATTCTCGATTCACTTTTGTACTAATTTGTGCTTCACTGTCCCTATGCTTCTTTCAAGTTTATACTTTGATTAAGTAAGTAATTAATTAAATTAATAGCAATTTAGGTTCATCTATGAGCTTACATTTACCAGCCCTTGGATAGCATAACAGGCAGAGCTGATTGCACAAATATAAATATTTATTACTAAGGCTTCACTTATCTTAAGAAATTGGTGTTAATGCTTCTTTCTAATGGAAATTGATTTCACAAACAGATCATTTGTATCTTCAATCCACAAACAAACTCCGTTGTCAAGGATTCCAGTTACCATGTTTTTCTTATGTTTTTTAGTATTACCAACATCCTAAAATGAAACAAACCTAAAAACGGAATCAACTGCTGGTATTTCAATATTCATTATATGAAGTTTATTTTTTAAAATAAATATCTTTCCCTAAACTATTAAATCGATTGGATCATTTAATTGTTTTAATAATTTAACTTCAGGATTTATTTCATGGTCAAATGACCAAAAGTGATCTGCTACGGCCGATTTATCAGTTTGTTTATACTTAATGTTAGGAAAATGTTCTTTTGTTTTGGTTTCCAAATTACGTTTCATCTTTCCAATATAAACATGATCACAATTATCAATTAAATTGATAAATACCAGATTTTTTATTATTAGGAATTTTATCTTTTTCAGAAAAATGTAGTAAATTTTTAATACTATATTTATTTTGAGGCACTAAAGTTATACAAACTTCTTTAAACAATTTTTGAAAATGTTATTAACCCAAGGATGGTAAGTAATTTTTTTTTTAAACTATAATCGTCTTTTATTTGTTTAAGAGTAGAAATATCATTAACAGTTTTTTGATATTTAAATTTTTCAGTATTCTTTTGTACAAAATCTTTATTAAAACCATTAATTAAAGTAGTATTAATAATATGTTTATGTTCTTTATTAAATTCTTATTTATTCAAGGGTATATTTATTAATCTATAAATCAAACTATTAAAAATGGCAAATTTATGTGAAAGAGGGTTAAAACTTTTATTTTTTATGTAATTATCAATATGAGTAGATTTCCTATAAATACCAAAATCTAATTTGTTATTGTTTCTTATTATCTTCAAACCTAGAAAAGAAAGAAATCCATTAATTTCAGTGGATTTTAAAGCTTTATCTTGTAAATTTAGTAATTTTAGAGCATCATTTATGTGTTTATCAGGAAGAACAGCAAAAATATCATCAACATATCTATACCATGTTTTAAAAATCAAAGGAAAAGCTTTAGTGACTTGAATTTTGAAAAAAACTCATAAAAAGATCAGCAAGAAAAGGTGAAAGATGCTTACCCATTGTTAAGCCAGAAGTTTGTTGAAAAAATTCACCATTAAAAGTGAAAAAATTTGATCCAAACCAAAATCAGTAAGTTTAACAAAATCAACTATTAAGTCCTCATGTAAATTTATTGAATTCAACCACTTTTTTAAATAAATTAAAAGTTTTTCTCTAGGAATACTAGGAAATAAGGCAGTTACATCAAAAGAAATAAGTTTATCAGTTTTAGATAATACAACACTGTCAATCTTTTTTATTAGTTCAAAAGAATTTTTAATACTTAAACTTTCAAATTTATCAAAATTACTAAATTTTTTATGTAACCATTTAGCTAAATTGTAAGTTGGGGAGTTTATACAATTAACAATAGGTCTCATTTTACTTCCCGGTTTATGAATTTTCGGAAGGGCATAAATTCTAGATAAAACAGAATTACTAACTTTTACAAAATGTTTTTCTTTGTGCGATATAACTATCACTTCAATAAGTATTTTATTAAAAGTATTTTAATAAATGGCAATGACTTACTATCATAAGTACTTGAGTCCCATGCTTCATTATTTAACTCTTATTATTTTAGTTAATTGATGGAAATTAATCATTTTATTACACTAGCCATATATAGGCTAAGGTCTTTGATAGAGTCAACATGGAAAATTCAATACCATGGCCAGGATTTGAATCACAGATCTCCTGGTTTCTGCCCAGTCGCTCTAACCCATTGAGCTACCATGGCCAGTGTGCCAAGTACTTACGATAGTAAGTCGCTACAAATGGTGTATCTCAGATGCGAGAGCCCCTAGTGGTATACCGGGGAAATATACAAGTCAAATGGAGAATTTAATGTCAGGATGGCACGTTCGCCATGGTAGCTCAATGGGTTAGAGCGACTGCACAGAAACCAAGAGATACGTGGTTCAAATCCCGTCCATGGCACTGAATTTTTCATGTTGACTCTATCAAAGACCTAAGCCTATATACGGCTAGTGTAAAGAAATTATTAATTTCCATCAATTAACTAAAATAATAAGAGTTAAATGATGAAGCCTGGTACTCAAGTACTTACGATAGTAAGTCACCACAAATGGTGTATCTCAGATGCGAAAATCCCTAGTGGTATACCGGGGAAATATATGAGTCAAACGGAGAATTTAATGTCAGGACTGCATGTTGGCCATGGTAGCTCAATGGGTTAGAGCCACTGGGTGGTTCAAATCCCGGCCATGGCATTGTTTACTCTATCAAAGACCTTAGCCTATATATGGCTAGTGTAAATAAATGATTAATTTCCATCAATTAACTAAAATTCATAAGGTTTGCTAATTTCTTAGTTACTAACATTGAATGTTACTGAATAATTCTGTAATGAGTACATAAAATCAGAAGTTAACAACAGTAAAGTAACAAATATTACAATAAAATATAATTGTCACAAGCTTCACTTATTATTTTAAGAAAACTGATCAACTTTCCACAGAATTCAACAGACTAGTTTCACAAATCGTTATTTTATGATGCAAATGATTTGAAAAACTATTCTCATAAATGTGTACAAAAATATTTTTGAAAGAGGAAATACATATTTTGGAATGTAAACTTTCAGTTGCAGGTATGTATGTATATGAAGTGTGTAATGTTCAAGCATGACTGCTTCCTTATTAGTTTTTTGTAGTATTTACAAACATTCTTACTATATAAAATAGTTGAGTTTTATTTATGGACATTTTAACTGCTGTGGTTCCCATTCTATATTGGGTATAAAGACTGTTCAATTTTTCTCAGACGCTTCTTTATCAGGTTTCTAAATCTACAGAATTAGCTTTACTGACCTTCTGAAGGAAGCCATGCTAAGGATTCTTACATTTGAAAAAATATATTACCCTCTTCTGGGTTTGAACTTGAGACCTCGGGAACCATAGGCTAGCATGTTACCACTAGATCACGGAGGACAAAAGAATGTTTCTTAATTTTGAGTCTTCCCTATCCTCTGCAGATTCTGGAAATATATGCATAGGAGTGAATGTGAGAGGATTTCAAATTTACTTAAATATTTGATCCCAACAACATAAGAACCTGCAGTCAACAAATTGTTTCTCAAGTCAAATCCCCAATATCACAAGAGAATATAAAGCAGATTATACAAAAGAATCAAAATAGAAGAAAACAAAACCAGAAAAGGAACAAACAACTAGGAAAGTGTAGCAACCAACACTCTAATGTCACTAACACAACAATAGGTTGTTCCAAAATTTTCAAAAAAACAGCAGCATAAAAAAAAATGACTGGAAGCAAAATTATGCCTCTGGTGAAAAATTTAGTAATGTATTGTGGCTTGTAAAATATGTAATCTATTATTCAAAGAAAACATTACTTTAGGAGAACTCCACTCAATAATAAAATAGGAGACATATCCTCAAGACACTTTTATTATCACAATTATATTTTAAGAGCAAATTTCAATCAGACTTTAAGAAAATCAATAGAATGCTGCAAACTAGTAATATTTGGCTTTTCAAGAACAATGCTCTACCACTGAGCTACCAGATTAAAATACTCATACATGCATTAAACCTTTGATCTTAAGCAAGCACCCTGATGACACACTTTTACAGTATTGATATGAGAAGCTCAAGATCCCAGTAGTAGCTCTTGAGCATTTTTCTTGGTAGGCCAGATGTGAAGATGCTTGTAATGGAAGTAAAGTGGGGTTATATCTTTTAAAACAGGTTACCTCTAGTTGCATTGCCAAAAAAATTGCAATAGTAGAAATGTGTCACAACAGAATACATTTTTAACCGTCAGTAAATCCTTCAAACCAAGAGCTTATCGTATTGTCACATCATCCCACCCATCTTCGTGCTCAATATTTTCAAAACACTGTAATAAATAAAGTTTTTTTTCATGAACGGTGATCACTACCCATGAATGAAAGTGTTGTTGTTGTTGTTGTTGTTTTCAAATGCTAGGCTTTGGCAATGAAGTCATTAGCTCTCTTGCTCTCCAATATTTCTGTGTAGTGGGTCCGGCAGGTAGGACTTCACAGGTTAAAAGATGTTCTTCAGTCATTTCCTCTTCTTTGTTGCACAGAGGACAATTTGGGCTTGTTTAAATTCCTATTCTGTGTAAGTGTTTGGCCAAATAATCATGTTCCATAAGTAATCTAAAATTTGCTACTGTTGCTTTATGTGGGATTTCTGGAATAATTTCTGGATTTTTAATTAAAATGTTCCATTTTTTATCTTTGGTTTTGTTAGATATTGATTGGTTTTGTTTGTTTTTATATTTGCTTTTGATTAATCTTTTTATGGATGTAAAGGGTAAGTTTTTACTTTTGTTCTGAATTAAATTCGCACCTTTTTTGGCAAGAAAATCAGTTGATTCATTTCCAGCAATTCCACAATGTGCAGGTATCCACTGTAATATAGTTCTTTTCTGTAGCTTTTGAAGTTGTTGGATCATTTTGTGACATTCTTTAATTTGGATTAACCTTATTTTATATGAACTTATTGCACATAATGCTGCTTTAGAATCAGAAAGTATGACAGCATTTTTGAATTTATCTATTCTGTATAGAAGGTTTTGGAGTGAAATATGAATAGCCGTTACTTCTGCATCAAAATTTGTTGTGTGATATCCTGTTGGTTGATAGAATGAGAACAGTGCACACTTCATTCCTGCTCCTGAGTTGTTGACCAAGTTAGATCCATCTGTGCAGATATGTAACCATTCTTCAGGTGTGTATCTATTGTTCACAGTTTCTAATGCTAGTGCTTTTAGTACAGGTTTGGAAGTTTCAGATTTTTTTAACTATTTGTTCTAAATCTAATTGAATATTTATTGGTTCAAAAGTCAGTGGGTTTTCTTTGTTTAAAATGTTTTCTTTAGAATTATGAAGATTCAGATCTGTTTTTAATTCCATAACTTTGTGTAGAAAACTTGTCTGTTTTCATCTTGATTGGTTGTAGTAATCTTTTTTCCCCATTTTGTTGTTTTTAGCCGCAACATTTTTCCATGTTGTATTAGTGAATGAAAGTTCCATCTTGCAGAAACAGCTGGAGTGCATTTGTTGCAAACTGAATGCAACAGATCATTGCTTTTGGTGGGTGAAGACGAGAAAAATATTGTAAACATTGTGTTGGCAACTAAATTGATTTAATGTTTTTGGAAAAAGAATTTCATATAACCAAATTTAATTGGTAAGCATAACAGTATGCATACTTAGCATAAGGGAAAGAGTCCTGCATGAAAGTCAGACACCCACTTGTCAACTGCTCATTACTGTGGATCCATCATATGCTTGAGATATGAGTTTCCGATTGCAACATCTTTATCATAACATCACTGAGATCATTGGCCGTTCAGTTACGAATCTCTTCAAAAGAAAGAAACCTTTCTACTGGTTTACACCCTTTAATGTATCATAAAACAAATGACCAATTGACTATGGCATGCTATATTCACTGTTTCGTCAGGCTGTACAGAAACATAATTGGCAGTATTTATGTCTTTCATGAATTCCTCATTGTAAATCTGATATATAAAATCCAATAGTTCATTCTCTTTGCTGATTCCTGTGTTTCATCATGGACCCTCAATGCTAGATCATGGGTTATGCAAAATTTGATTCACTCTAATCTCTCTGTTCAATATGTATTTATTTGTAGTGGTTAGTTCATTGTGTTTCTAGATTTATATTTTATGCTCAGAATCAATCTTAGTTTACAGTTCTCAATAATTTAAATTTATAGGTATTTTGTAAGTGAAATGCACTTGCCTCATGTTCTGCAATTCACTTACTCAAATGTTTTAGATCCTTACAACCTATTGTCATCCTTCTGCGCCAAATAATAAACAGTAAAAGTAAAAGATACTTTGTTTCTCCTCACTTTTAGTTAGCTACGATTTCATACTAAACTAACTGTTACAGAAAGTCCTCTGTTTTTCGCCATCTTCTTGTGTGAATGTAAAATTGCTCAGTTGGTGTACATATAATATTTAATTTCAAGTTTTTCTTCTACCTTTAATGAATAAAAGGGACTTTTCAATAAATAATTCACTCTATTCATTTTAAAGTTATACTACCTTGTCCACCAGACAATTAAAATTTCAACAACAATCACACAAATGCTAAAACTTCAAGTAATGGGCAGCAGCTAGGTGACTCCAAGCATTGCTGAATGTGATGCAAAACATAATTTGGAAACCAGAACGAAAGAACATTTTCGTAACATTAAGTACAAAGAAACTGATAAATCGGCTGTAGCAGATAATTTTTGGTCCTTTAACAATGAAATAAATCCAGAATTTAAATTATTAAAACAATTAAATGGTCTGATAGTTTTGAATTTTGAAATACCGGCAGTTGATTCTTGATTCTGTTTTTAAATTTGTTTCATTTTCAGATTTTGGTAGTACTGGTGAAAACATGGTTGTTAGCTTATGATGTGAGAGATTTTTTCACGAAATTACAATCCTAATCAATTAATAAGAAAACTTCCATCATTTCTTATAAGTGAAGTTTTACGTTACAAATTATTATACATGTATGTATTTGTTTACTTCATTGTAACTAGCTTCATATTTTATGTATTTATAAAATGACATTTTTCTTCAAATTATAAAATGTCTACAATTGCATGATATTATCGATGGGGCCTGGCCCCTCTGGCCCTTAATAATGGTCTGCCCCTGTTTGATTTGAGTCTCAGTTGTGTTACTGAATTTAGGTGTGAGTCAATATTCTTAATGTCTATGAACTGCTAGTGTGAAAGAACAATTTTCAAATACAAGTATTATTTTGCAGAAAAGTTGAAATTTTGTTAAAAGATCTAACAGAAATGTCCGTTTTAACAATTTATGTGTTTCTAATAAGTGAGCTCATTGGAAAAATTATTTGTAGTTGGTTTTTAACATTTCATCACTTACAATTTTATATTACTAAGGGACTACTTTTAGAATCTGTTGCGTCCATTAACAACCTCAGTTCAAGCAATTCTTAAATCAGCCTGGGGTACATAGAGCTTAAAGCTACCATCATATGTGTTTTTAGGATAAGGGAAAACCACAGAAAAAGCTCATCTAAGTGAATCATCTTAAGTGAGGTTTTGAACAGACAGGTTACCTTTGTATTACAGAAATGAGCTGGCAGAGATTTTGAAAAAAATGAGCTCGCAGAGATTTTGGTAAAAACAATTGTAGTATTCATCAATAACACTAGAATTTTGTTTATTACTGGTAGTCTCTTCAAATCATAATCAACAAAAATAATTAACAAGTTATAGATAGCAGCAACTGTAGCTTATACTGATAGTTTGTTATTTGTTGTAGAACAGGCACCCTAAAGCCTTGAAACAATGCATTCCATCATATATGCACATTTTATAAAGATGTTTTAAAATTTTTGCAAAACGAGTTAATGGCAATTTAACAACAATATCACCTGTAAAGTTAAAAATATTCACCTTTAATAATAATTTCTTCTTCTTCTTCCGGAGTTGACTGCTGGGTACATCAAACACATAAACATAGCACAGTGAACTTACCTTATACATTAAGTGTTTCTTATACTGTGTTCAACATGTTTACAACAGAGTTACCAGAACTACCACAGAAAGGCACAACCACATTGAAGCAGGCAGGGAGAGAGAACATCACCCAAACCTATATTGCTCCTCATAACACAGTGCTCACATGACTACCAAAGTCTGCATACATTTCACAATTAAAGCACAAAAATAAAGCCACTTATAAGAAAAGGAGGGTATTAAGAATATTAAAGTTAGGAACTGCATTCCTAGGGTCTGATTTTTTATAAATTTAAGATAGAGGTTATCTAACTTGTTGGTTCAGTAGCAACATATCATCAAACTGTGGAAACGCAGAGTCAGAATGAAAAACCCAATGCCACAGCCAGGACCCGAACCACGGATCCCCCGGTCTCCGTCCAGCCGCTCCATCCCCGAGCCACTATGGCCAACGTGCCGATATGACACCAAATTCTCCAACTGACTCGTATTTTCCCGGTAAACCACTTAAGAGTTCTCATAAACACATGAGACAACTACCCTAATGGCGACTGATGTCTCATGTGTTTATGAGAACTCTTAAGTGGTTTACCGGGAAAATACGAGTCAGTTGGAGAATTTGGTGTCATATCGGCACGTTGGCCATAGTGGCTCGGGGATGGAGTGGCTGGACGGAGACCGGGGGATCCGTGGTTCGGATCCCGGCTGTGGCATTGGGTTTTTCATTCTGACTCTGCATTTCCACAGTTTGGCCTGCACACGGCCGGTGTGAGGGAACAATTAATTTCCATTAATTTAACATATCATCAAGTTTACTGCCAATCACAGCATTTTAACAGAAGTACTAATAAAAATCTTATGTACTGCATTCATATGACTTTCTATACTCACTATTCCATAAACTATTCTTACAAGAGCCTACTATTCTATTGAGTTCTTGTTAACCCAGAAAAAATTACAATTTTCATTTACATATTTTTTTTGTAGGTATAAGAAGAGGTCAGTCAGAGTTTAAACAGCTTTTGCTACCTATGAAAGTCCAAGAATTCTGCATGACCATGACTGGACTGGACCACTTTACAGAGGGGATTCGGCAGGGAGACTCAAATATGGTTTATTGTACCTATAACCTCAACTGGGGGCACCCCCAAGAGGAAGGATCAGGTGAGACGAAACAAAGGGTGGCATGCCAAGAAGCTGTGGCAGTGCAGAGGGCAGGATCTCTTCACTTTACTAGATGGAAGCTCCTCCGGCAGGCAAGGACAATACACACCCCACCCTTCTGTGGTTCAGAAATAGCCCCACTATAAGACCAGGTTCAGAGACTGAACGTCCTACCTAAGGAGGAAATTTTTACTCAGAGCATATCATCCTACCATGCACTGCCAAATCACCCGCCGACACTTCTACCCTGAAAGAGACCATCAGATGAGAGATAATGTGAAATGATACTGGAGATGAAATGGAGGAACAGGAAATTTGGGGGATGTATTTAGCATATCCAGCATTCACATGATAGACTGGGAAAACCTCCCAAAAAGACCATGGGTCATATAGGTCGACCACAGGAATCGAACCTGGACCTCCTGAATGTGGGCCACAGACGAAATTGCCTGCGACATCCTGCTCAGTATGACCACGAGTAATTCCCAACTGACCAGTTAGAAAAAGTATAACTATATGAAACCAATAACAAAGAATACTTTCGAAATGGTCCATTCCATAAAAATTTTTATTTATAATAAATCGGGCATTTTAACCAGATCTTCATTTTTATGTAGTAATATTTTTTCTATTTGTTATGGTTTACCAATTCTACAAAAGTCATTCACCATTCAAGTGATACATTGAAAGTTGTACAGTTTGCATTTTTATTTTGAGAAAATAAAAAACGGAAAAAGCATTTTTCATGCAAACATAGTTGGGGTTGAAGATTTTTTTTAAAAAAACCATTGTATTGCATGCTTGGAAGATGTTGAACTTCAATAACAAATTAGCATTTAACCAAAATTTTAAGTTATGCTGTTCACAGACACAAAGAAGATAGATACATTTAAAGAGTTTTTCCAAAAATGCCCTTTTTTAATTGAGCACCTTAATGAGTATCTATAGTGAATAACCGAATACTTAGTATTGTGATTTGCACATAAACAATCTGACAACACAGACTTTACTGAAATGCAGTCCTAAAGTGAAGAAATTCACAATGTAAATCAAACAAGTTTTGAATTTTAGGTTTATTTTAGATTTGTAGCAGTTCGACTTACATAAATTTAATTACTAAGTATCTGATAGCTTGTATAAGGTTATAAAGCAGCCACTGTTGAAAGAGAAAGGCTTCCTATCCAGGAGAACACTGAATCATGCTACTACTGATACGGTAAAGGGAGTTTTGATACATACATGCAAAATAAACCAATGAGCCTTGTAACAAAATGAGCCTTGTTCTTAGAAAGATTATGATTGCAAATTTTTAGCCATGGCTTCACATGTGAGCTGATGTGTGGAAGGAGCTTAGGACACTGGGTGAGAAACTTACTTGAGGCCACTACTCGCAGGGTTCGGCGTGCCCTCACGGCTACCTCCCCTCCCCCCCTGCTCCCTGTAGCTGCGGTAGTAGTTCTGGATGCACACCGCCGCCTCTTGACTTTTCTTGAATCTCTTGTGTTCACAGTAAGACCGGTAACCATTCTGTATCACCATTGCAGCACGAGTCATCTGCTTGAAGTAGGCATACTGTAACAGAGAATGGAGTGATTAGAATTTCATAAACAAAACAAAGCACAATTCTGGATTCTTAGTGGGAGTATGAGGTATACCTGTTTATAGCGGCGATAATAATTTTGTATCAATACTGCAGCAGCTCGTTCTTTATCTTGCTCTTCCAGCTTCTTTCGACCTTTGTATGATCTGTAAGCTTTCTGTATAATCTTGGCTGCCTCATAAAGCTCACGTTGTTCTCGATCTGCAATACAAACAACTTTTTAATAAAGCTTGTTTTATCTCTATTACATTTATCATATTTTGATGGCAAATAACCAAACTGCAATATTTTAGTTTGATAAAATTAGGCTAGATACTGTCAGCCAATTATCGGAAGGCACGACCATCTGACAGCTGAGCGGAGGACAGGAGGCATTCAGGCCACGACTATCCATTTATCTTGTGGCGGTAACTGAAGGGATGGTTGGGAGGGTATCGCAGGCCACTGTGCTGTCTTTTTCCCCTCCCCCTGACTTCTGGAACAACCAGGATATTTCATCTAACCCGGAACCTTCTAGATTGGCCAGTTTGTCCTATATAAGCGACGCGTTGGGCTGGAGGAGATTTCAGTTCTTGGCGAGCAGCCATGAACAGCGCCATGCTAGCGAACGGAGTGGAAGACTGTACGTGTATCAGAGGAGTTGTACGTAATTGTGAGTGTGGAGTGGACCTGTGACAGATGAACTGGTAGACTGTAATTGTGTGCGCTACATAATTCTATGTAATCGGCAGGTGTTCCAACTGTAATTCGGTGGAAATAAAGAACATTTTGAGTTTGTGCAATTGAACTTTTAATTTCACGATCCCATAAAGTCACAATACAATATTTTCAGTAAAACTATTTAATATTGTATGCAAATTTACTATCTTCTTTAACCTCAAAACTAACTTTTCACTTGATCAAATCAGTCAGTAAGGCTTAACAGTTCCTGCACATTTCAAGGTATTATTTTGCATTTTTTTTTATTATACTAATACAAAGTAGTATTACAGAGTACAAAATGAAATCTATTAAGGATATGCTTACCACATCATTAATTTTGATAAGTTCATTTTGAACTTCTTTAAACAATGGGATTTTGGATTACTCTATTTCTTAATGTCATATTTCAGCTACTTCTAGCTAGCATGCATTATGAAGCACTGTAAAAAGAGCTTTCTTTATCATCCAACCCAAGTATGTATGGAAAATCGCATACAATACAATTAGCAGCTATTTTGATTATGTATCTCATTATTTTCATGCCCAGTTTATTTGTAGGAAAAGCTGCCAATAGGTATTTACAACTCTCACAGTTTCAAATATATGTTGTCATCACACATAAACATACATCAGTAATGAATAAGTGTTATACAGTCGCTACAATGGAAATCTTTACATTTTAAATGCAGTGAAAATCTTTACATAGATAATGCACTCAGTTTGTCCTTCTTCCGCCACTACACAAAAAGGTGGGTAGAGCTGCAAATCACATGATTCTTGAATGCACAGCAGCAATTTCTTTTCATTAGCAGCCAAGGTCTCAGTCTGCCTCTGGTATTTGCATACAGCAAGCTGTTTACTGTGTGTTGTCATCCGATTTTTGATTTCAATGCTATTTTTTCTGCATCCAATACACAAAATGTGATGCAAGAGGATCACTAGTGAGGAAAAGACATGCTTTAACTATGCTAGAGGTAGGTACCTCATTAATTCGTATAGCTGCTGATTTAAGGAATTCAAAACAAGCCATTTACAACCTAAAAACCGCAGCACCACCTTTGCCACGTGGCACCACACTAATTCGAAAGACAGGCTCAGGTGGTAAAAGAAAGACTTCTCCAAGGAATAAACCTTCTAAAACGTGAAGTGATGGCTAATCCATGAAATACAGCAGCAGGGTTAAAACCAGAACTGCTCAAAAGTGTTGCAATCTGACTGTTCAGCATCGGCTTCAAAAGGACTTAGGTTTATCAATTTGGTGTGCTGTCAAGAAGCCTCTTCTAACTGAAGCTATGAAAAAGAAAAGAGTACATTTCTGCAAAACATATTAGTACTGGACATCAGAGGACTGGCACAAAGTAATGTCTTCCAATGAAAGCCCTTTCAAATTGGTCAGAGGAAAGTCCAAAAAGGTGAGAAGGCCAAAAAATGTGTCACGGTATGATCCAGAGTTTACAATCAAAACTTTTAAACATCCAGAAAATGTGATGGTATGGGGTGACTTTGGTGGTAATTTTGATAGAAGTGGCTTGTACTTTCTCCCTAAAAATGTAACAATGAAGGGTAGTAACTACTTAGAAGTGTTGCAAGAGCATTTAGTCACATTTTGGCAAATTCATCAGTGTCAATTCTTTATGCATGATGCTACCCCTGCTCATAGAACAAAGATGGCTCAGAAGTTCCTAAAAGACAATAATATATCTGTACTTGACTGGCCTGGAAACTCTGCTGACCTAAATCCAATAGAGAATGCTTGGTATCAAATGAAAAATAAAATAGAAGAGCTGCAAACATAAAATATTAAGGAGCAGCAGGAGATGTTGAAGAAGTTATGGGTAGAAACAGACAAAAAATATTTTGAAAATCTAGAGATTCAATGTCCAGGAGACTCGTGAAGGTGTTACATGTTAAGGGAAATATGACCAAGCACCAACTGTACGGAGAAGTTCAAAATAAAACCATGTAAAGTCAGTGTTTGTTCTTTTTATTACCATGTAAAATTTCCAATGTGGCTACTGTAATGCCATTTTAGTTGTAGAAGTGGCAAATTAATGAACTGTCTCATTTACATTTATTTATATATGGAAATGATGTAGTATCCTCAACTTGTAAAATGGTTCATTATAATAATCTTTATAAAATTACAATTAAATCCACCTTCAAATTATATTTCAATAACAATCTGCAGTAAATAAAATTTACTGTAATTCATTATTCAACTGATTGCAACTTGACTTGAAATCTTAATCATTATTATAATACTTTAAATTCATAGTATTTTTAACCTGTTCATTGGGATTTTTTTAATAAAATAAACAAAAACTCATTTCATCCACCTTTTACTGCACTGTCACATTTTATTTGTCCACGCCTACCAACTACTGAATTATAAGTACTTACAAAATGCCATCATGGTAAACTGTGCTAGCAATCTTCCTTCATGGCATGGCATGATTTATAAAGGTCAGGGGATGCTATATAAAACTCGACATTGCAGCCACTCATGTTTGTTCTTTAGATAAGTGTAATGTTAGAAATTAAATATTTAAAAGATTCATTATCAGAGCTTTTATTTGCTTATATGTACTTAAAATGATCACTGGACTAATCACTATTCAAGAAAAGATTTAAACACTTTTTCTTCAAAATCTTACTTAATTAACCTATGTCAAAATAGTTATATTGAAAATTAAAGGACCATGTACTTAATGGTCAATAAAAATTCTAAAGAAGACAAAAAAGCTCAAGATAAGACAGCCTTTCAAAGTATTAGAGTTGTCCAAACTTTGCTTTACTTTCCTAGGATACAATTGAGGTGCTTAGAACCATAAGGGCCTAAAGCACAACATCGTCGATTTTGAGATTTTATCATGTATGCATCTTCCTGATATTTGACAACCTTGTGATCAACCAATTATAGCTGTGCTTTAGGCCCTCTTTGATTTCATTAAACATTCATAAGAAGCTGTCTTGCCAGTTTTTCCTGATATTCAGTTACATAAGGGTCCAAAGCATTAAGTATCATTCTGTTCAATGTTTATCTAGTGTTGTCAAATAATTTACTCTTTTCATCACATTTGCAAGTAGTACTTCAAAATGGAAATTTTGATTTTAAAAAGCATCTATTTTTCTCAAAGCTATGTTTCTGTGCTTTGGGCCCTTATGGTTCTCAGCACATCAATTATTTAATTACAATTTACGCTGTTGTAAATGTGTTCAAAGTCCTACACTGTGGCAGGTTGGGCTAGAGTGTTGTGCTCCGGTTCCCAGCATCCAGAATCAATCCCAACCCTGGGGGCTGCAGATTTTAAGTCCTGAGTGTAGGACTGGTGCCCACTGAGCATCATGAGGAAATTGAGGAGCTAGGTAGTGAAACGTGGTCTAGAAAGTCAATTTTACGAGATGCTAACCACATCTACTCCCTGTATTGGCTGGATGATCGTCCACCTCTGCCTTGCACTTATGGGTGTGAGGCCGGTAGGCTCGGGTTGGCAAGCTCAGGCCCACTTTGGGCTATTACGCCATGGGTTACATAAATGTGCTCGAGAATGTGTAAATAAATCTGTCTGTGCAAATTCTGAATAAACATTTCATTAAAAAAATTTCTCTCAAAGCTTTTAAGAAAGGATTCGTTTTTATAATTATCTTTAACTTCCTAGAAGATGGTTAAAATAACCCAAATGTTTTCAATCAGAACTGTAATCGAAAAAAGAATTGAATGGCATATAGTATTAAATTGCATAAGTATGTATTTTGATGTGTGTCAGCACATGTGAAATCAAATATCCTACACATGGTTACCATACTAGCCTCCATTTTTCATGGTTGTAATGGATTTTACTTATTGCAAAGCAGTAAAGGGAGTACACAAGTCAAAATAATACTAACCAGAGAGTGTGAGATTGGAAAAATCCTTTTCGAACAGACTGCTGGAAGCTTGGAAAAACTCACAAAAATCTGCAGTTGTTGGAGGTGGCGATGGTGAATCTAGTGTGAAGGAGCAGGGAGACTGAAGGCATGTAGAAGACGCAGGACTAAGAGAAGAAGATGGGGTACCAACATCATAGTACCTGCAACATAGAAAATAACAAATATTTAGCATCAGGAATATATTTTCTTGTGTTATTACCTTGTTGTGTTAATGTAGTTGTTGGCTTATATAAATTGTACCTTTGTTTAAAAGATTTGAAAAGCTTCATGTAACTTATAAAACTTATAGTTTTTTATTATTTTTGTTTCTGAAAATCAATTTTGTTCTGAGATGTTACTTTCTGTGTTCTTACTGTGCTATATAAAGATTTTTTCTTTTTTGTTTCTTTCATTCAGTGTCTTTTAAGCAGTATGCCATAATAGACAATGAATAAAATAAGTAAAATGATGCTCAATGAGCCCAGAATCCACAGAGCTTATAGTTATTCAAAATTCATATTTTATCTTGACTTAATCCTGTTGCATTCCAATGTAGTATGTTTAAATTCCTTAATATAGTTTTCATCCAGAGTTTAATTAAAAACATTTTCACAATAATTTTGACAATTATTTTACTTCATTTGAAAGACTTAATTGGAAGTAAGCTTAAAACAATTCCAGATCTACCTAGAAAGTAATGTGTTACAAATGAGTACAAATTTGTTCAAGATTGGATTAATGACCTCCCACAGTGCTTTTTTATGTGGTAAAGTTGACTTAATGAAGATTGATTACCTATTTTATGTGAAATTCTCAAAAATAAAGAACATCCAATCTCTAAATACTGGAAGGCAAGAAGAGAATGATTTTATTATCAAATTCGGAGCATTAGACACATACATACATTCAGATTTTCAGGATAAGAGAAAAAAACTGCAAAAGGTTATTCAGATATCTCATACTAACTTAGATTCAAACTCAGGAGCTCTTGAAACATGCTAACTCTGCACCAAAGAAGCAAGTATATTTCTCTTGTTTTCCTTGTTTTTGTATATTTGTGAAATTGTATTCAGGGTGTAAATAAATAAAAAAATTAATTAAAACAATTCTAAAGACATGCAAACAGGCCAATCAATTTGCAAAATTATGATGGTGTGTTGTCAGCACTTAAGAGTATGATTTTTAACAGAAAGTACTTGATAGCCATCAACTTCTCTGTGTGCAATGTTTCAAGATGCAGATAAGAAGTTATGTTATCTTCCTCTTTACCTCTCAAATTTATCTCACTTTAACAAAAACATGCAATGTAATCTGTAAAAACCTACATTAAGAACAAAAGTAATCTGGGAGTCCTGGGTTCGATTCCTGGCAGTGGGCGTGGGGATTTTTTTCTAACCAAGATAATTCCTCACCTTCCCCAGAGTCTGGAAGTATGAATGAGAGTGTGAATGTGTGCATGATCTAATGATCAAAACCCAACGAATACGAGTTAACACCTTCGATATGTTCCAAAGGAGAATGGCTGCCAATATGACCATTGGAGTTAAAGGGTATAAATGGGGGGAAGTAATTTGTTCTTTGCTGCATATTTGCATCTTCAAGGTACCTATTTTACAGTTGAGTCTCTCTCTCTCTCTTTCTCTCTCTCACTCTCTCAAGATTATACATACTTGGAATAATACCTATTATATATATGTGGTATGTCTTAGCAGGCATACCTGATTGTAAAATAACTTATAGAGAGTATACTTTCATATAAACTTCCTCATCACTGACATCACCATCATGCTGTTGCTCTTTCTTCTCATTGGAATTTCTGGAATTGTTGCCAAGATGGATGATGAGCTGTTCCACACAATTGCCCATAATGATATCCAGTCATCTAACCTCTTCCAATTCACTTTCCACATGCATTGTACAGTTCTTCCAGTTTTCAGATGCCACTTCTTTTACTGCTTTCCTTGTAAGCTGTTCCACATCAGTCATAGTAAACGTCTTGTTGTGTATTGTGACTAGCTGCTTACAGCTAAAATTAACTCAATGGGGTTGAAGTGACAATAAGGGGGCAGTCTGGTGACACAGTAACCATGTTTTTTGGCCAGTACATAACAATATATTTTGGATTTTATTGTTTGTTTTAACAATGTATTTTGGATTTGGTTATGGAATGGGCAGTAACAACCTCAATATTTTATGCTATGCAGATGATGTCATATTGTTGGCTAATACAGAAGATGATTTACTGGATCAGTCATGTAACATGAATGACATATGACAGAATAGTACGGATCGCCAGAAACCTTTTATCTGGTAGATCAAGGAAAAAAATCATGAGACTCTCATGCTCTGGATTAAACAGGCCATAGGCCAATAAAAAGAATGAAGGTTTGTTTTGCTTTATTAGCAGCAGCAATTCCTATTTTTTCATAGCAGTGTCACATGATACATCATGACAAGCGAGCCAATCTAACATTTGTGCTTTGGTATTGTTGTTAATGGGTGCCGTATCAATTTGCACCATGTGGTATGAGACCTTGCTCATAACAATCATACCAGATTGAAAAATGTCAAAAAGCAGCTGATCCTTAAACCAATTATAGAAACGGCCATGGCCCATGCCTTTGCGATAGTCATTGATATTTTTCTTTTTTGGGTGGGGAGGGGGGAACCTGAACAGCAGAAAGAAGTCATCAGAAAAATCATGGGAAGTAGCAGCAGACCAATAATAAAGGAGCTGCCTTTTCCTATATGTTCTTTCGTGGTGCTTTTGGTGTGCTGTCAGTCCAGCCCTGTAACACAGTATGGCAGGCCCAATCACACTGTTTCCTTTGGTTTGTTTTTCTGTATTTCTCTTTGAAAGTAAGCCCTTAGCACACAATATCTGATCTGTGTAGCATCAGTTTTTGGTTATTTATTTTTTTGAATTCAAATCCCACATCATGGAGAACTTTGATCAAAGAACTAAGGAGCCCACAAACACTTTGCTTCTTTAAGAGAATAAAGAAGCTTATTTGTGGTTGAATGTTCCTTTCAAGTGAAATAGACATAGATAGGTCTTCTTATGGCATCAAACTGAAAACTGTGCAGTTGCATACTGGCATTGCAATGAATTTCCCATGAGTTACAATCCATGATGGACCTAGCTGTACCTGCTTCTCTTTAAAGATTCTAAATATTTCCACCTTACTTATTTGAAGAGCAGTCCTTTCAACACTTGACCGAAAAGATCAACAGGTTCAATGTTAAACAGTAGATTCTCATCTTCTTTGTTTGAAAAATTCTCTAAATGAATAGAATTCTCTAAACTCTCTAGCTTGGCTGTGCAATGTAACACCCAGACTGGAAGCTGATGTTTGTCTTGGAACATGAATCCTCAGTCTACCTCTTATTCTACCTCCATAAAGTCTTGCTTTCATAAATGTGCTTTATTAATGTTGAACAAAGCAGGCTAACACACATAATGTAACTGTATGCTCAAGCAAACTGTTTCCCGCACACAATCAGTGATAATTGACATGAGGTGTACATGCTTCACCATGTAACCAGTGTAGCAACCTTTGTTTACATTTCTATAGCAACTGCCTTCTCCTCTTGTCCCACAACCCTGTTGCTTGATACTTATCATGTATCTTCTTTTAAAAATCAGAAAATCAGACTGTAAGTTAATTAAGGAAAGACTACTGTACATTTATGTAACTTTTGCTCAAAGACTATGAGAGTTATAAACATAAAATTTAGAAGGTATAAATGAGTGTTTCCTCTGCACTTAAAGAGAGAGAGTAGAGTTATAATACTGGGTAGATTCTGTTAACCTGCAACATCATCCAAGGAAATGACAGATTTTCTAAGAAAATCCTCCTTCCCAAACTACCTTTCACAAGGAAAATGTTTTAAATATATGTACCTAAAACAAAATTTAATACCCTGATATGTATGTAAATAATTTTTTGCCCTAAAATATACGTACCTAAAACAAAATTTCATATCCTGAACTAGGTTCTATGAAATGTATTTCTACTTCTGAAGTTGCCCAGCGGAGAGACGGGTGAAACATCAATTGCTATTTCAGCCAATCAACCATGGCCAAAAAGCCCAGATAACACATTTTATTGGATTAATACCAGCCATGAAAGCATAAGCATGTACAGTTTAAGAGCAGTTTCACAAGTTCTATATGTTACTATTGTACTTATTGTTTAAGGTATGCTCCCATTTTCACCAAGAAAAATGAATCTAAAAGTTTATTTTTGAGTTTGATTTATGAATCACTATGTTTACACTCAATTTCACTTACTATGTTGTATAATTGAAGCGTTTTCAAGATCATTCAATCTCATACTCAGCTGTTTGGTGACTAAATGAACATTCTTCTTCCCCCACTACTACGGTGCTGCGATCCCTCTGCCATCTGGTGTTAGGGGCACTAAGTTTTAATTGTTCATTTAATGCTGGGATTTCAAAATTTATAACTTTATTCCAGTTTTTGGTTATGAATATTTTTTCCTAAGTATCCAATTCTATGGGTGTACTTAAAGATTTTAACAATTATGTTCATTTAGTCAACAAACAGCTGAGGACGAGATCGAATGATCTTGAAAACGTTTTAATTATACAACATAGTAAGTGAAGTTGAGTGTAAACATAGTGACTCATAAATCAAACTCAAAAATGAAGAATACTTCACTGTTAATAATGCTTCTGCTTTTAATATATAAAAGTTTATGTTAATCTAATGAAATATATGTATTCTTCATTGCTTAATATTATTCTTACCTATAGTTATGGTCGCTAAATTCAAAATTAAATTCCACAGGCTCATATGAAGAAGATGGTTCATCCATCAGCAGGGGTTCCATGAACACTTCACTAAGGGAATCAGAGGTTGCTGTAGATGATTCCGGTTGTGAAGGACTGCAGTCATGCCCTAGCATCATGTCTTCACTTTCATTCTGCACAAAAATGCATTGCAATAAAAATCATATGGAGGTAATGACTGATACTGATAATTGTACAAAACCAAAACCAAAAGTAAAATTGATTCTGGTCACAATATTCAGGATGTAACAAAAAGGTACATCAAAAATTTGAGAAAACATTTCTTTCAGATAGAGGATACCAAAATATTATATGAACATAGGTCCAGAAATTGCTTATTTTCATTTTAGAGTGCTTTCTCTACAGCTGAACCCAATAAAACAACACTCAATGTCAGAACCGTGAGTAAACAGGAAATCAGTACATATCCAAAATGATCTTCATTAGCTATTATGCATGCATCAACCGGCTGTCACATGGAGCCCCTAATGCACTGAATTAGACCAGGAAAATGTTGTATTGTCTGGCAACCTTCTACAAATTGAGCACGAAGAGTCCATACATCTGGAACTGGAACTGCATGAAGAAGAAATTTCAAATGTCTCCACAAATAAAATTCTAATGTGTTTAAATGAGGCATGAGGTGAGCCTGGAGGCCACGGAATTGGTCCAACTCTTGCTATCCATCTATCACGAAACCTGCTATCCAGAAATCAACGGACAGAAAGCCTCAAATAAGGAGGAGCTCTATCATGCATTAACTGAGTACCGGAGCCTAATTAGCGGACCATGTATGTACTGTAGCACAATGACAACGGTGAAATACAGTATATATATATATATCACTAAAGCATTCACTTTAACTTTTAAAACCTGGTATAGATATGTTGATGATAGTTTTGCTATTGTTCCTGATAAACAAATAAATGATGCTCTAAAATTACTAAATTTACAAGATAAAGCTATAAAGTGTACATTAGAAACTGAAATTAATGGATTTCTTCTTTTTCTAGAATTAAAGATAATAAGAAATAATAATAAATTATACTTTGGTATTTATAGGAAATCTACTCTTATCAATAATTACATAAAAAATAAAAGTTTTAGCCCTTTTTCACATAAATTTGCTCTTTTAAAAAGTTTGACTTACAGGTTAATAAATATATCCTTGAATAAAGAGGAATTTAACAGAGAATATAAACATACTATTATTACCGCTTTAATTAATGGTTTTAATAAATACTTTATAGACAAAAGGTTTGAAAAATTTAAATATCAAATAACTGTTAATGATATTTCTACCCATATAAAAAATAAAAGGGGATTATAATTTAAAACAAATTACTTACCATCCTTGAGTTAATATACATTTTCAAAAAGTTTTAAAAGAATTTGGTATTACTTTAGTTCCTCAAAATAAATATAGTATTAAAAATTTACTACATTTCTCTAAAAAAGATAGTATTCCTAAAAATAAAAAATCTGGCATTTATCAATTTAATTGTTTAGATTGTGATCATGTTTATATTGGAAAGACCGAACGTAATTTAGAAACCAGAATAATAAAAATTTACTACATTTCTCTAAAAAAGATGTCAACGGGCCCTAAAACCCACTAATCCAAACCAATCCATCTAAAAAAGATAGTATTCCTAATAATAAAAAATATGGCATTTATCAATTTAATTGTTTAGATTGTGATCATGTTTATATTGGAAAGACCGAACATAATTTAGAAACCAGAATAAAAGAACATTTTCATAACATTAAGCATTAACAGATGGATAAATTGGCCGTAGCATATCATTTTTGGTCATTTAACCATGAAATAAATCCAGGAGTTAAATTATTAAAACAATTAAATGGTCCAATAAATTTAATGGTTTGGGAAAAAATATTTATTTAAAAAAATAAAAATCGTGTAATGAATTTTGAAATACTGGCAATTGATTTTGTATTTATGTTTATTTTATTTTCAGATTTTGGTAATACTGGCAGAAACATAGTGACCTCTAGTGATCATTGTTTTCAACCAAGATGGTTTTCAACTGAAGATGTGAATAAATATTCACTAAATCATCTCAATTAAAAAAAAAGTAACATAACTTTATTTAAAGATAAATGAAGTTTCTGCTACAAATAATTATATTTGTGTAGTACAGTATCTTCACCCAATTTAACCAGGTGTAAAATAAAATGTATACTATTGTATAATTAAATGACTGTTCTGATGTAGGGTTAAGGCCAAAGGATAGCTAAGAATTACACGTCCTGCTCTGTAAACAGAGTTGTATAAAAGGAACTATACCATGAAAATAAACAATTTCCAGACCTTTTATCCTCTATATGCAAGAAATGTTTTCCCAAAGTTTTGACATACCTTTTTGTTACACCTTGTATAAAACATACCTATAATTATATGAATTAAGCAAACATATTGCCAATTAGCACGGTGGTCTGTTGTGAATATTTCCTCTTTTTATCAGCTGAAAGCCTTATTACAAAATTCAGAAGATACTACTATTCCCATGTGTTTATATTTACTATGGTATTATTAGACTTACATCATTATCTCCAATCCTAATGCTATATCTCCCATGAACATAACCTCTGAGTTCACATATTTTCTGCTTTAAACTTAAGATGCTCTAAATGCTTAAGAGGGCTAGGATTATGGAAGCATGAAACAAGAGGGATATTATATATAAGGTGTGTTCAAAAAGAAACGAGCCAGAGATATAATTACAAAAACCAGTACCCGTATGTTAGAAGTATTGGTCCTGCCTGTTGAGACACTTGTCCCATCATGACACAAGGTGGTGAATGCTGTCTCATAAAAGTCCCAGGGCTGCGATGTGAGCCAGTTCCACATGTACAGCTGGACGTTGTCATCTGAGGTGAATCGTTTGCCCCATCAGATCCTTTTTAAGGGGACCTAAAGTGGTGTAATCACACGGGGAGAGGTTTGGAGTGGAGTGGAGAGTGGCCGAGAACCTCCCATTTGAATTTCTGCAGGAGTGCCGCGACTGTGTTGACCGTATGAGGCTTTGAATTGTCGTGGAGCTAAATGACCCCACAGGTGAGATTGCCTGGTCGTTTTGATTTGATCGCTTTGCAAAGTTTGGCCAAGGATTGCGAGTAACACTGGGCATTCACTGTTGTCCCATGCTGCAGGAAGTTTATCTGAAGGGGGCCATCTTGGTCAAAGAAGAATGTCAGCATAACCTTTCCTGTACTTGTGTGGATGGCCTTGACTTTTTTTGGTGGTGGTGACCGTGGATGCTTCCACTGGAGACTTTGTCATTTTGATTCTGGTTTGAAGTGATGAAACCATGACTCATCTCCAGCCACCACTCATGCCAGGAACTCTTTCCCTTCCCTAGCATAGTGCTGCAGATGACCAAGACAGTGGGCCATTCGACATGCTTCCTGCACTTTGCGCAAGAGCAGTCATTCCTTCATGATGGTGTAAACACTTCTGACGCTCAATCCGAAATCGGTGGCTATGACTTTCACTGTCACTCGGCGGTCCTGGGTAATGAGTGCATCAAGTAGCTTGACGATGTCATCGGTAATGCAGTGTGGTGTCCAGACCATGCATCATCCACTAACAACATTCGCCCACCCCTGAAGTGCTTGTGCCATGCCATGAGCTTACAAGGGACATTAGTGTTTGCCGTACAATTGTGACATTCATCGATGAATGTCCGTTCCCTCTACTCCTTCAGCTGTCAGAAAACGAACAACACCTCTTTGCTCTTCTTTTGATGCCTCTATTTCACTGTTTGCAATGTGACTGGCAGCGTTGGACGATTGATGCATGCTGCTGCTAGCTTTGTATAGTCACGTGACATGCACGCGTGCCCTTTAGCAACAGGCTGTGAACTTCCACGCTCTGGTCGGAACAACACTATGTTACACATGCCACGATATTACCATCCTGTCATAGGTTTGCACATACCAGACTCGAGCTCATTTCTTTTTGAACGACCCTTATACTATTCCTAAACATATCACATTTGCAGCTATTTGCCTAACCTCTTTACTACCAATGAATCTCTTTCCTTGTTGTCCATGTTCTTTTAACTCTTCTACTTAACATTTTCGACACAAAGAAACTTATGCCTCAGATACCCTTCCCTTTCTTGCCACCATATCTCCTTTTATCCCTGTATAATCAAGTTTGTTTACATAAATTTGTTCCTCTTTTTATACATGTTTAAGTTGCTGCTAGATAGTCAAGTTTTGGCAAAGCTGTTCCCAGCTTTCCCCATATGTTCAGCTTTTAACTCCCTCACAGTTCTAAAATCCATGCCTCCTTCTATTTTCTCTATCCTATTGCAAGTTCCTCTACTCTATATGATTTATGAGTTTTCTTGTTTCTTTACATATTCCTTCTCTCAAAGTTATCCATTTATTTCTGTTCAGGATTAGAATACTGCCATGTTCCAATTATAGAGAGCTGTCTTCTTCCCCTTCCCTTTCCATATTCTGCTTGCTACTAGTTGCCATGTTTTCTTTCCCGCAATGCAAATTACGTGTTAACAACACTTTCCTTCTTCCTGGGGTATAATCTTTCTGGGTGAGTGTCACTCCATTGGCTTCTCCTTCTCTGTCTTCCGCAGCTGCTACTTCTGAGGATATAATTTCTCTATCAGCTGTTTCCTTACTCCCTGGGGTATGGCGACTTCTGTGAATGTGCTGTTCTCATGTCTGTGGTAATGAAGGAACATTGTTGTAGAGGCTCTGTTAATGTTAATCCCATTAACATTGGGCTCTCCTGTCTTTTTACGTTGGTGCTGACATCAGCCAAGAAATTTCTTCAGTGCCTGGTCGTTTTTTCCTTAGATCCTTATTATCCATATGCAACTTTCACTACAATGTTCTCTTTCCTGCTTGTTCCCAACTCTGTAAGCATTGATAATTTCTCATCCATGTAAATCCATATCCAGTTTATCCTTCATTATTTTTAATACTTCTGCCATTTCTTCCCTTTTATTGACTCCTAGAAACACTATTAAATCTTATATATATATAACACTGAACACCATTAATTTACTAATATGATTTAGTTCAATTTTTCTGGTAATTTCACTTGTTACATTGTTCACTTCTCAATGTCACTCCATTTCCTTCACAACATTATGACATAATTAAATACGCATGAAGAGACTCTTCTATGCAAGGTTTACTCATAGGAGAGTAACACACAAGTCATCCTTCATCTCTCACTATTTGTTACAACTATTGTCATAATCTCACAATACACTTTATGTCACACCAGAAATGCACTCACTTACTCAGTAGCACACTTATTTATATAGCTTACATAGAATATTCAGGAAGCAGGGAGAGAGGAAACTTCCAGAAGATTCTGGTTCTCCCTCAAAACCACTTTCAATGATTGTACTGGGTGAGAACGCTACCCCTTATCTCACTGTAGCTCTTCAAACAACCAGCCAGTCAGCAACCATAGCATCATAATATGCTCTCAAATCTATTCTAATAATCTTTAGCAATTCACTTGATAAACTGTCCTTTAACTCTCTCTGTAGGGGATCCGTCCCCTTCAGCTGCCATGGTACGGGCGCTGCAGACCCTTAGCACTCGTGGCACCTCTGACGTTACTAGAGGAACCTTAGGTCAAACAGCCGAGCCCCTCCCGTACAGGAGTTGTCCAGATTGGGTTGAACTTGAGGGGGCAGTGGTTCCCCAAATCTGTGGGAGATCAGGTACATCTGTGGACGGTTTGAGGGAAACCATATATTCCCGCGTACTAGCCTGCTAGCTAGTAGAAGGTGTGCTAGATCACCAGGCGGCCCCACCGAGGTTGATCAGTAGCCTTCCCCTTTGGGGTTAGCATGCGTAAGTGGCGTATCCACTTCTACCCGTTTTGTGTTTTCTGACCAGATGAGGGGGCTTGTTAGCTTCTGGGTCTTGCCCCATGGAAAGAGCCTTGGAGGCGCTGGGTGCCCCCTTGGGGGCCAGTTTGGTTACTCCTTGTTTGTAGAGGGAGGTCGGTCTTTACTTTGTAAAGGCTGCCCTAGTAGGTACCCTCGCTCCTAAATGAAATGTCCTTTAACTCTCCTCCTCTTTTGATTCTATATCAGTTTATACTCAATTTGAATTCTACTTGAACAAATAGTGCAATTAGGGTGAGCTGGTTGATAATGCCTGTTATAATACTCCCATCCAGTGTACTTGATACAAGAATAGTTTGTGATTCACTGCCATAAATTTGTATCACTTGACTAAATTACCTTAGTTCCAAAATTATATCTGTATGCAGCTCTTGGGCAGTCAACATTTACAGGAGAAAGTCAGCACAGCAAAATGACCTACCTAATTTGGCTTATTCTTTAAGGTACAAATAGAATTTTATTGTGCACCTACAGCATTTTATGCAACTAATTTGGCAAGTTTTCTGTACTTTACAGCTTTATATGACAATATTATTTACAGATTAGCTTTATAATCTAAATAACTGAGAACATGCAAAGTTACAAATTAGTTGGTAGGGATGTGTGCTCTTGATTTGGCACTGTTATAAGAGCATCTTATATTAGATTGGAAAACAAACCTTTATCCTTTCTGGCATAGCAGCTATAATTTGTTCTGCTAAAGTCAACACTCGAACTTCTTGCTCCCCTGTAACATGGAACGTAGCTTCAATTTTAGCCCATTTTGATGCACATATCTGTGTATATTTACCCACATTTGTTAATCATTTGCAGCAAAAGCAATTTTGTTTTCAGTTAATAATGCAAGTATTGAGGTTCATTTAAGTAATTTTTTAATATATCATAGAACACAATCATTTAAAATTCAATAATTCAAAACAAAGTTTAACATTTAAATACATTTTTTCTATGCAAAGGCTAATTTTAATAATGGTAATTCATATTTATTAACCTAAGATGTATAAGCCCTCAATCAAAATTTAATTAAATCTGGTTTAGATGCATAATTTCAAGAATTTGACTGTAAGCAATTTATTTCTCTTTTCCTCAAAATTCTCTTCAAGAGAACTATCCAATCAATTTATATCACACTTTTCAAATATATACATTATCAGATACATAAGGAAAGGAAAAAAGTTGTTTGTACTAAAAAGAAAAGGAAAGGTGAATAGCAATTGTGCAAAAACACATGGCAACAGGCACACTTTAACTGACCTACAACGCTCTGTTTGGCTTCCAGCTCCTCATCTGAGACAGCCTCCACGTCAATGATGGGGCTCTCGCTTCGGGGCCCCGTTGCCACTTCGCCTGAACCCAAATCCAAGCGTGAAGGAAAAAATTCAATGCCGAATAAAACAAATTAAAAAAAAAAGAGAAAAAATGGGGGTTTCAAAACAATATGCAAGCAAAAAATATTATTATTTTTCTTTCAATGCACAAACTTTGTAAATTGTAAGTATCCAAGTCTTAACATCCATTATTCTTTAAGAGAAGAACAACATGCATTTAAAAGTGTTAGAAATCAGTTTATAAAAGCAATTCATATATTTGTGATCTAGTTATGACACTTTTATTTGTGTTATGGGGTGCCTAAGCTTGCAGTTCTTTTTATGTGCCAACTACTTAATTTCAAGATGATTTGCATTAAGACACAACATAGTTTAAGTAATAAATTTGAGTACTACTTTAAATCTGATTTGTGACACTTAAATGCATGTTTAAAATATTATTTTAGCAGTTACCAATTACAGTAAACTTTTTCATTCTAAAAGTCATATAATATATGGCAACACATAAGGAACACAAGAGAGAAATCTGTAGAAAGTTCATTGAAAGCACTTGCATTCAACAAAGTTAATCATTAATTTAGCAATTCATTTGCTCAGGCTTAGAAATATGTTAATTATAATTATATTATAATTATTAAGTAATTAAGTTATAGACGTGGATACTTATGAAAGCATAGTACATGCCATAACTTTAATCTTTAAGCCTAATTGATAAATTTTAGTAACAAGAATGAAGATTATGAAATATGCCTTAAAAAAACCTCTAAGAATATTACAAGTATATATACAAAATGCATTCTAAAATGTGACCTAAAATGCATTATTATAAAACAATTCCATAAGTACTGAAGTATCCAAAAACCTTGCAAGTAGCTGATATGTTAATAAATTGTACTTTAAATTATGAATTCTCTACAAACAAAAAATTAATACTTTAAAAGCATTTAAAAATAAGTTTAAATGATATACCAAATCTAACTAACAAGCTTTGATGGGTGCAATGGTGAAAGTTGAAAACAAGAAAAAAAAAATTGCAGTAGTATAAATAGGATGCAGATAGCAAGAAAAGATTAGAAATTTGAATGTTATTTGAAAAATGCATAACTTTACAAGCAGAATTCTACTAATAAATGTCATCACTCAATCTGCAAAAAGAGATTATCTACAGCTCTGAAGCATTTTTGATAAATCATTTAGCTCACCCCCTCAAGCAAATGCTTTGCATGCTTGCAAATTTTGGTATAAAATCTCATTGCTAAATGTGGACAGGAGGGAGGAACAAAAAAAAAGAAACTGGACATGCACAAAGTCATAAGCTGCTTTTGTCTTTTAAGTCAAACTATGTGATATAAAATTATCTGATGTTCAATTAGTACATTTGGTTATTTTAATAAAAATATTACTCTGATCTTGTTAACTATTAAACATTGTAAAGAAAGAAGAAAATAAATACTTATAATGTGCAAAACTTAGTTATAAAATATCAGGCAATAAATGAAACGCTTCATGGTATATCACGATAACTTTTTTTTTTCATGTGACAGTAACCACTAACTATATATCTCAATTGTTAAACTGTTTTTCCATTTTTACTTGAATGTATATCTAGAATTAAAAACTTAAACAGAAAAGGTTTCAGATTCAATTTAGAAAATATTATTAACCAGAAATAAAGAAAATATAAATATACATATAACATTGCTATTTAAGTATCTGCCCCTTTCCTGAAAGTGGTATTTTACAGGAATTTTAAGCTGAAAAATTAATTTCTGTGTAGTGCAACCTCTTATTATTAGTATTATTACCCTTAAGTTATGACAGTATACCTTATAAGGATTTTAATTAATATAAGTTTTTGAGAAAAAACACTATTTTTCAAAACCTATTTGCTTCCATAAAATATAAGCTACAGACCTGGAGAAAAACTGTGCGGCACTTTTAAATGCATATAATATAACAGTATAGTCATAATTTTAATTCTGAATGTATCAAGGAGTGGATGAAGATTTAAAAAATTCATCCAGTGGATATGTAAGTATTCATTGAACAATATTCATTCAGTGGATTTGGAAAAAGGTACTGATTTTTAGCATACAAATTATTTATTTTTATTTTTTGAGTTGCAATGGCTATTGTTTAACTTTTCGGGCAGTTAGAATAATAAATAAGATAAAGTACATACTCGTCCAGCATAATGTGTACATGTTTGAGTCAGCAAGTAAGTTTAGTGAGAACAACAGAAAGCGCACAGCAAGGCTTATTTTTTCCCCTTTTTTTTTTTTTTTTTATTTAATTTACGTCCTCCAACATTTAGCCATATCGGACGAGGAATGAAATGGGTGAAATGTGCTCAATGCATCCGGGGTCCATAGAGCTTAGAGTTACCCGACATTCGTCTTTCAGGATAAGGCAAAACCTCGGAAAAACCTTATCCAGGTAACTCACCCTGACCAAGATACCCTGACCATAACATCCTATAGGATTTCAATGAGAGAAATGGAAATGTAGTAAAATGAAA
Source organism: Mantis religiosa (assembly GCA_030765055.1). NCBI lineage: Eukaryota > Metazoa > Arthropoda > Insecta > Mantodea > Mantidae > Mantis > Mantis religiosa. Next base: position 60,547,235 of record CM060949.1, read on the forward strand.
ATGCAGATAAATAAGTTTAAAAATGACTTAAAGAAATATTTAACAACAAGTGAGGGCATTGAAACGTCATGAAATTAATGATACCTCTAATTTTGGGTTCTAAAATTTGGCTAATTTAGAGATCCTATGATTGCAAACAATTATTATTCAAAAAGAAAAGAAAAAAAATTGTTTACTTGCAAAGGCATCTAACTTTCACCTATGTTTTCTCCTTAGCTCTTAAATAAACATTTTTTCCATAAGTCTATACTATTCAGAATCCAATTTTTTTATATAGTTTTGAAATAAAGTGTGCAAAGGAGCAGAAAAGAAATAAATACAGGAAGAAACTTAAGTATCAAGGAGAGAAAAAAGTGGATGGTGAAAAAGAGAACAAGATGGGAACTTACCTTGCTTTCAACTTTCACCCACCAAAGCCCCTTGTAATGATTTTATGCAAAAAAGGCTGATGCACATTGCTAAGTTCCCAATATAAAAGTTTACAAATCATAGCAGTTTTTATCATGAATTTACACAGCACTTAGCTCAAAAGAGAAAGATGATTTTTTGCTTTCAGCACTTTTTCCTTCTAGTTTAACACATCATTCACAAAGCTGAATAACAGAAGGGTGTAAATTAACCTGAAAACCTTATTTGGGCAACTTATGCCAAATGACAATGGAAGTCCTCCAAACACACAGCTGTGGTAACATTTTCATCATTAAGGTATACAAGGCTCTGTAAAGGAGTAAAATACATGGAAGTAACAGCAATTGAGACACCATCTTTTAAAGAGTGGGGAACTTATTTAAAAAATTGAGTCCTATGATGGATAGAGTCCTGCATCGTGGTGTAGTGGATGTCATGCTTTGGTTTCCTGCCATGGAATTTGGCACAGGGTCGATCCCACCCCTGGGGGGTTGGATTTTAAGTCCCAGGTATAGGACTGGTGCCCACTTACCGTCATGAGGAAAGTGAGGAGCTATGATAGGTAGCAAACCCTGGTTGTAAAAGCAAACTTTACGGCTGGGGTTGCTGAGATGTTGACCACATCTTCTCCCTGTATCGTTTGGATGATCGCACATCTCTGACTTACATATGTGGGCATGAAGCCAGCTGTCGGATTGGCAGGCCTTGGCTCACTAGGATTATTATGCCACGGGTATTTATGATGGATGGAAACTGTAATAATGAACTTGTATTTCCAACTATGTGACATTCAAACATTCTGAAAGCAATATCGAAAGGATATGGAACAAAATTAATAGCTTTAAATTTAGCAGCATTAATGGTGCATATTTCAATTGTATTGTGCAATTTGTGGCTTAACACTTATTTTTATAATAAAGGCCTTTATGTATAGGTAATAATTAGAAAGTACTGCAAAATGGAACCCAGAATTGAAGATGGTGTATGATAAAAATAACTAATAATGGCAAAGGTTTTCATGGCTGGTATTTGAATTCTTGTTACAGGCTTTGAGCCATGCTCCATTGATTTCCATTTTAAAACTTAATATTTCATCCAGCACTGCAATGGACATCTTCAGAGAAACTGAATTCTGCTAAGATTTTGTAGTATCTATAAAGACTAATCCATCTAGAAATTTCATGCTTATTCAACATAAGGTGCAATAATTAAAACTTATGCAATAAGTTGATTGAGGTACTGTGCGCTTCAGACACCTAACTTTTCTTTCAACATGTTTTGCTTGCACTTGCAGACATTATCAAAACGTTGTTGACTGGCTAGAACTTTGGTGTTCCAGCTGACGATGGTTCTCCAAGACGAAACATTTCGCAGTGATGCAACGAGGCTGAGTAAAATATTTTCTTCCAACAGAATGTCAAAATTCATTAAATGTTTTTTAGAGGTTTACCGAGGAAATATATGAGTCAGTTGGAGAATTTAATGTCATGACGACAAATTGGCCATGGTAGCTCAATGGGTAAGAGCGACTGGATGGAAACCAGTAGATCCATGGTTCAAATCCTGTCTGTGGCATTGAATTTTTCATGTTGACTCTATAAATCCAATACCTTAGCTTGTATACGGCTAGTGTGAATGAGATTAATAATTTCCATCAATTAACTTAAATTCATTAAATGTGTTCCTAATTTATTTATTCTTTCAGATGTTTAATTTGTGATTCTTGATAACTGGTTTTAGTAGTTGAGTTTTCTATTGTGTGTTGTAGTGATGATCCCAGAAATGTATTGCTATTGCAGATTTATGTTTCTTTTTGCTTGATGTTCCTAAGAGGTTCTTTTATTCTGGTTCCAATGTTACATTTCATCTTTCCAATATATATATCTTACTGCAGTCTGAGCAAATAATTCTATAAATGCTGAACTTCCTTTCCAGAGAAATTTTGTCTGTTTTTTATTTTATGATGAGGTTTCTGATATTAATTTGTTTACTTGTGCCAGGATGATGTTAAATTGACTGAAAATCTTTCGAAATTTTCTGTTTGATATATTCAGCTATATTAGTAACAAGGAAAGCATGCAATATTATTCTAAATGTACAAATATAATTCTTAAAGGAGAATGGTCAAGTTGTTAGATGCTTAAATATACTGCTTTTAATGTATCTTGAGTTAGTCTCCTTTTATGAGCTAAATGCTGTGAAATTACAAATATAGGTATTCTTGATATTGTACTTGGTACCAAAAGAAAAGTGCATAGCATATTTAAACAGGGATATTAATAATATCACTATGTTGGGAAGTTAGCACACTTGATATCAAATGATTTGAACCTATTTACTGCACAGTTGTACTCACAGAGAGCAAAATCCATTCTCCTGACTGGAGAGTTCCTTATGGCATCCCTCCCATCTGATATGCCACTATCATAGGAACTCTCAACTACAGACATGGGTGAACTTAATGGCAGTGACATGCTGCGGTCAAATCTGCAAAAAATAAAATTGAAAATATTGCATGAAATCAATATAATAATAAAAAATGAATTATTATTCCATTAGGACTAGATGAAGCTTTCTGCATTAGAAATAGTGAAGATAAAAAATAAATGAGAAAGGTCTGAAGCTGATGGAATTATGTGAAAACACAAATTGTGTTATTTTAATGGTTGTTAGTAGGGTGAAAGTTTGGTGAATTTACTCTCAGTGGAATAGACCATAGTATCATAGATTATGCTTTGTGTAGTGAGGAGCTATTGACATTTAATTTTAAAATATTACATGTGTCAGGTAATATGTGAATTTTCCTGTGAGTATAACATTGGTAATTAAGATATAGGGGCATGAAATGCTCAGTTCAGAAGAAAATAACTGGTTGACAAAATTAGAGTGCTTTAAATGCAATAATGAGAAGCAGGAGGAGTTTATTCTATGGTTTTTAAACATAAAGAAAATGTAGTTTTGGATATATTTGCATTAAAATGGGCCAGGAGAAATATGAAAAAGATTAGCCGGAAAGTTAACATGATCAATGATTGGTTTGATGAGGAATGCAGGACTGTGTGGAATTTATTAAGAAGGGCAGTAATATTATGGAGAGCAATAGAAAGGAAGAAATAATGCAATTAATAAGGGAGTAATGCAGTATGCTAATTATGGTATTGCTCACTTACAGTAACTGCCATATACACATTCATGTTATATAATAAATTAAGAATAATGAAATAAATATTAAGATATTAAAAGCAGAAGCATTATTAACAGTGAAGTATTCTTCATTTTTGAGTTTGATTTATGAGTCACTATGTTTACACTCAAACTTCACTTACTTGATGTATATTTGAAACGTTTTCAAGATCATTTGATCTCATCCTCATCAACTAGCTGCCTTTAGAGGTCTAATTCACTGGCTATACGACATCCCACTGAGTAAGGAGGAGTTTTTGAAAGAACAACACATAAAAGACATAGCGGTATTAAATGGATTCAACCCAGCCATCATAAGGAACATGATGAATAGAAAGAAAAAACTGAAGATAATATCAAAAAATACCACTCTCACACCACTTAAAAACACAAATTGGCAATATAGAAAATTCACCTACCATCCATGGGCTTTTAGAAAATTTGAACGAATCTTCAAAAGACTAAACTTAAAACTAGCACCCCAAAACAAATTCAGTCTGAAGAACCTGCTAAATAAACCACTAAAATATTCAATCCCCAACACTTTGACATCAGGAATTTATCAGATGAATTGTGAAACCTGTGAAAAAAGCTACATTGGAAAAACTAAGAGAAACTTGTTAACCAGGCAAAAAGAACACCAGAGGAACGTAAAGTTCAAACAAACAGAAAAATCTGCTGTGTCACACCATTTTTGGACAGAAAACCACATTGGCCACAACATTAAACTGTTAAAATCTTTAAGTACACCCACAGAATTGGATATTTGGGAAAAAATATTCATAACCAAAAACCGTGATAAAGTTATAAATTTTGAAATCCCGGCATTAAATGAAGTATTAAAACTTAGTGCCCCTAACAACAGATGGTAGAGGGATTGGAGCTCCGTAGTAGTGGAAGAAGAGGAATGTTCATTTAGTCACCGAACAGCTGAGGATGAGATCGAATGGTCTTGAAAACATTTCAATTATACAACAAGTAAGTGAAGTTTGAGTGTAAACATAGTGACTCATAAATCAAACTCAAAAATAAATATTAAGAGTTTGTAGTACTTTTTCAATGACCTGACAATGATATCTGTAGATTTAAACTGAAAGTTAAGGTCATAATTGCAGTATATCTTAAAGAATGAATGATAATCTTATAGACATGTGTTATTACTGCTCTCCAGGCAGGAAAAAAGCCATGATAGAAATCTGTTAACTCTACTCTTTTGCAACTCCACTAAGCAGATAGAAAGCATACTTAGATATTAGCTGCAAATATTACGTGAACAATGGAAACATGCACTCACATGTATATCGCAAGCTTTAATATGACAGTCAAGGGAGAGATATGTAGTACTTGCAGGAGAATACCTTGCCACAGTTGTTCCACTATGAATGTGTTACCATAACTTAATTTTTGTAACAGACGACCTCTGCATTTGAAATTAAGATGTGTATTTCAGTCCTTAACAAAACTTTTGCTTGCTTGCTTTGCTTGTTTGTTTGTTTAATCAGAAATGTATCTTGGAATTTCAGGGGAGTTATTCAGTAAAATAATTGGAGGGTATTTCCTGCATCTGTAAATCAGGGGAAGAGAAAGTACTTTGTTCTTCATAAACTGTGCCTATTGTTCTGTATTGTCATGTTTCAGCAGTTTCTGTGGTTGATGTTTGGAAATCAAGTATAAAGATAAGAGTACCACATAAAATGCTCAAGTTGTTTTAAAATGCCCTTTGCTTTTACTTAAATAATTATTAGAAATATATAGGCAAAAAGTTCAAAATAAATTGTGAGACATATTTATGAGGTGAGCACTATTTTGATATGTTAAGAAAGCAAGTAAACTTTTTGTAACAATTTTATTTTACACACTTACTTTTCCATATAATTGCCAACACAGTAAAAGACACTTACCATATCAAACAATAAGCTTTGGTATTCTTCATCATAGAGGGTCGCCCACTGTATGCCTCAACATGAACATCCTTTTGTCCATTTTTGAAAATTCTTAATGGGTGGGATTCTCAATTGGTGGAGGTATTTTTAAAGATGTAAAGACAAATATTTAGATGCTCATTACTTTGGCAACTGAAAACCACTGTGACATAGGTACAAAGTGCATATATGTATGTCGGACACAGATCACAGTGTTGCAGAGGCAAATTTTCAGAATGATACTTAAAAACATGCCTCATATAATGTGTACATAATATAAGAATACATAAACTTTAATGGAAATTTATAGTTTCATATAATTCTTAGTATTCAGCTCATCTTAATTATCTACAATGTATGAAGTAAAAAAATGTGCATCTCTCCATTAGTTTTAGTTTCATACATCTGAATTTCATTACAGTGAGTTGTTTAGGCTTGATACTTTATTTGTATTAAAGCTGCATACTAACACTTTTAAAGCACCATAAATAATTTTGTTAGAAGGATCATAGTAACTAATTTGAATATAATTAAGAAGTTTACCTTGAGAGTTTTGGAGTTTCCCTTCCACTTCCTAGCTTGCTACTCCCCCTTGGTCGCAAAGATGGGAGACTATCTGAAGACTGGCCTGAACCTAAGTGGATCCCACTGTCAACTGAAGGTCTTTTTGTTAACCGCTGATGCTGCTGATGCAATAGTGTTGCTCCTGGAAGAATAGTACCACTGCTAGAATCTGCCATCCCTATTGAAAACAAGACTGTGATTATAATTATGATTACTATGACCTTCATAATGCTATACATGCTAATAGCCGACCTTTTCTCCTGCTCACCATATAACAAGGACTGACACCATTTTTGCGTGCAATTGGGAAATAAGAATCTAAATAAAAGACTTAAGCAATTAAAAGTGAGCAAATGTATAGATAAATAAAGTTTAGTCACTGATTATTATAATTTATTGAATACCTAATCTATTAGTTATGCTACACAAAGATATATTTGGAATTATAATTTTTATAATTTATGGGTTATTACAACTTGAATGGCTCTAATGTGTTGCTTTCAAAAAGGATGGAAAACAATACGAGGAATTTATGTTTAAAAAATCCCTTTATAAAAATGTTGCCACCCTTTATATATACTGGTTTTCATATATATATATATATATTACATAAAACATAAAAAATCAATCAATTTTTCATAAAGTGAAAAAATGTAATATTTATGTTCAGCAAACACAAATTGGTGCTCCCATCAGAAATTTCTTATTCACCTGTGTGGAGGCTAAGTATATATATTTTATTTATACCTATTCTGCGATTAATACAGAGTAATTATTTGGTCAGGATCAAATCTAGCAGGACTATTATTCACAAAATTTTCTTCATATTATGACTGAAATGAGGAGACTGTACTATTTCTATGAAAAACAAAATTAGGGTCTGAGCTGTACAAATAAACAATGCTGTAAATGTGCTGAAGTAATTCAAACCCTTGGGAATGCTTAAAGAATTTGGCTTACTGGATGTAATGTGAGATCACAGCAGGTTTCACAGACCACAGGCACTTTTAGTTAAGATTCAGCAAAGACAGTGCATACATAAGAGCAAAGTTTAGGGTATTAAATATATATAGAGTCGATATGAAAAATTCAATGCCATGGCCGGGATTTGAACCATGGATCTACTGGTTTCTGTCCAGTCACTCTTACCCATTGAGCTACCATGACCAATTTGTCATCATGACATTAAATTCTCCAATTGGCTCATATATTTCCCTGGTAAACCACTAAGGGCTCTCGCATCTGAGATACACCGTTTATGGAGACTTATTATTGTAAATACTTGAGTCCCAGACTTAATCATTTTAAACTCTTATTATTTATTTGATGGAAATTAATCATTTCTTCACACTAGCCATATACAGGCTAAGGTATTGGATTGACAAGAGTCGACATGAAAAATTCAATGCCACGGCCGGGAATTGAACCACAGATCTACTGGTTTCCATCCAGTCGCTCTTATCCATTGAGCTACCATGGCAAATTTGCTGTCATGACATTAAATTCTCCAATTAGCTCATATATTTCCTCGGTAAACCACTAGGAGCTCTTGCATCTGAGATAATTAATTTCCATCAATTAATTTAAATAATAAGAGTTAAAATGATGAAGTCTGGGACTCAAGTACTCACAATAGTAAGTTGCCACAAATGGTGTATCTCAGATGTGAGAGCTCCTACTGGTTTACCGGGGAAATATATGAGTCAACTGGAAAATTTAATGTCATGATGGCAAATTGGCCATGGTAGCACAATGGGTAAGAGTGACTGGATGGAAACCAGTAGATCCGTGGTTCAAATACCTGCCGTGGTATTGAATTTTTCATGTCGACTCTATCAATCCAATACCTTAGCCTGTATATAGCTAGTGTGAAGAAATGATTAATTTCCATCAATTAACTTAAATTACATATATAATTTTATTTTATTGTTATTCATTGTTAAACTTTCTTTTTCTGTATTGTGACTTTGTGGGTTCGTAGACTTAAAAGTCCAACTTGCAGAAATTCAAATCGTTCTTTAGTTGCATAGAAATACACTCACAGTAGCAGTATTACATCACATACACAATTGCAATCTACCAAGGTCGATGACCACAACAGCATTCTGATTACATCTGTTTACAACATCAGCTCTCGTTACAACACTTTACAGCTCTTTACTTCCATTACGACAGACTCTTGGCGAGTTGTTGCTTCCTTAAATATCTCATCTGATAATTCCAGATTGTTCCAGAACAATCAAGAAACCGAATAATCTTTATTAATCAAGATGTCACCAGAAATTTCCATTTATCTCAGTTTGTTTGTTTCAGTTTGTAAGTATTTAATATTTCTGTCTTAATACACAAACTCTGTAGTTTTCCATTCTGTTAGTACACACTAATCAAATGAATATATTTAGTACTACACTCTTACAGCAAAATTCCAGATACAGAAAAAAACACAAAATCATAGGACTCATGTCATTGTTATATTTCCAAGTATAATATAAAACTATATCAGAACACAATCTCCATTGCCACTGCCACCACTTTATGAACATTAACCTGAATCTCACATATTTGGTAAACTTTATATCTCAGTAAATTGGAGGAGGATATTAAGATTATTTTATTTATGTACACACATACTTTTATTTATTTACTGAATATGTGTGCATGTGTCTGTGTGCACATACTTCTTACACTGTGAATACAATAATAGCATGCATAAGTTGTTAAACTGTTGGTTGCTACTAGTTTGTACAAAAGTTTATGACTGATTTCTGCCGATTTGTACATCTTTTCTGAAAATCATGTGTACTGTTTTCTCTTTATTTATTTGTAGTTCATTCTTGTCCTCTACCTCTCCAGTGCGGATACTGTTTTCTGCAGTTTGATTTTACATGACCTTTCATTGTTTCTTTCCATTAGATCTTTACCTCTGGAGCAACTTCTTTAATAGCTTCTATAACATTGTAAATGGCCATGCGTTCTACGTAAACATTAGCAATATATGTAGCATGGGGTACTAGTTTGACTCAAAATTATATTAATTTTGTGCTTCATTGTATCATATTCTTTACTCATTAAGAATAGAAAATCTGCATTGGACTCACATGATTTTCTCTACTCTTGTATAGAATATTCTTACACATGATTACTTCTCTATTTACTTCATATTAATTAAGATAAACATTATCTTATTGCTAATTACCTTTTTGGTACAAGGGAAATATGGGAATACACAAGGCTTTAAGCAACTCCCAGGTTCTCCAGGACAATAACATGTTAGCCAAGTTCTTCCTCCCTTCCACCAAGTGCTTCCACATCCTTCTTCATGCCGGAGAGTTGTCCATCAATTTTAATTAATAGTTCTAGTTTCATTTTGGACACTTGCTGGATTTCATTTCACTTGATAATTGGTGAACTATTTCCTCCATCATGACTTATCCTATTCTTGACATCCATGTGACAAAAACTACAAAATGAATCGCAAAATTCAAAAACAAAAGATGAAATCCCAACAGTTAACAGATCCGGAATATACCAAATAAGTTGTAAGAATTATGAAAAATGCTACATAGGTCAAACTAAAAGAAATTTAAAAACCAGAGTCAAAGAGCACTTTAGAAACATCAGATTGAAACAAGAAGGTAAGTCAGCAGTAGCATTTCATTTTTGGAATGAAAATCATGACATTCATCCAAATCCAAAAGAAATTGACAACATGGGAGAACATATTCATATGGAAAAATAAGGATCGCATAATGAACTTTGAAATCCCACCAGTAGATAATTTGACAAAAAAGTTCATAGTTCCACCACCAGAGAGAGAGAGAGAGAGAGAACAGACAACAACAGATGGCAGTTGGAAAGAGATTTAAAATGAAGGCAATTTGCCTTTGAAACTAGTCTCTCAATAATATAAAAAAGTAAGTGACGAGTATCAATAAACCAACTAAAAATAGTATTTTGCAATTAATTTTGACATCACTGTCACTAAATACCTCCAAACAAATATAACTACAAAATGAAGTTTACCTTCAACTCCTTTTATTTGTTATTAAAATCATTAGCTCAATACTAACTTACAATGACCTTCTCTTTTTATACAAATACACAGCATATATATTCTCTTTCACGTTCCTGTCTCTGTTGCATACAACAACTTAAACTGTTTGTAATTTCTCTGAAGTACACATGAAGTTTACTGCCCTGCTTGCCAACTCTGACACAACTTTGATATTCACTTGTTAACTGCACCACTGCACTCCACTTCTTGCAGACTCATCACTATGGAGCTGGAATGTACTGCCCTACTGCAGACCAACTCACAACTCTTGACTTCATGACTGTTCTGCTATGCACCAAATTATCAACTCATTTAACTTGACAGCTAGGTTTCGCACCACCTTTTATACCCTGCCAGTAATGGCAAGAAGATACTAGATGTGAATGCTCTTGATGTCCACAATTCAAACAGTTAGAAGGTTTATGCATGGTAAAAATGCAACTTGCACTTCTGGCTTTGTGACATTAGCTGGTAGCTGTCCCTGAATGTGCATATTTTTGCTTCCCTTGCCAGAAGGTATCAAAGCTCATGGAATGGCTTAACTTACAGTTAACTGCTTCATGACAGGTACTTACCATCGCCATGACAATACAATATTTTAATCAAAATCACTAGAGATATTTTAGAGAAAATCAAAATGTTCAAAATATTTTCAAAGTAAAATTTCTTGAAAATCTGTATATTACTTCTTTGGAAGAAGCTGAACTAAAATCCCAACTTTGGTATTTAACTTACCATTTGTTTTTGAGTTATACTTTTCTCAGACACACACAGGTACACATACACATATGGAACTTTTTTTAAAAAAAAAAATACTTTTTTGAATTCAGAGACCTCACAACGTGAATTTCTACTAAAATCACAGTATAACATTTTTGGATAGAATGCAGTACTTCTCTTACTTTCTTTAGCTACATACTAAAAAGTACATAAATATTAAACTTCCATTTTAAACACCTTACTTTTCATGTTCTCCTTGTAAATCTCGCTGATTCTTTTAACCCATAGCAATCCTGTGTTATAATAATTCATAATCAAGTGGCAAACCTTGGAAGGAGCCCACAGGACTGGAAGAGGAACTATCTGAAACTGCAGCAGTCTCACTGTTGGTACCGCCATTACTGCCAGATTGTGGAATGTTGACATGCAGCTCAAGGCTCAACACTTTGTACTTCTGGGATTCATTTCTGTAATTAATAAACATTTTTTTTCACACAATAATACTTGTATTAGTATTATAAAGTCATAATTACATTATGTTTTCATACTTGTATATTCTGAAATTTCTTCCAATATATGTTTATATTCACTCCCTTACTGCCAGCCCTTATATAAACATTAGAAAAAACATAAACAGCATAAAGGAAAAAATCATGAGTATTGTAATATATGCTGTATATGCAGTATTAGAATCACAGACAACTTATCTTAGATCTTAAAATGTGAAACCAATTTGAAATACACTGGCATGTATGGAGAGAGCACATGATGTTTTAAATAAGGGAGAATAGGTATCACTGCTATGATGTCAGCTCACACAGCATTACATACTCCCACTGAAGTCCAGCTGAATGTGTGACATCACACAGCTCTGTGTTACTGCCGCAAGGAAAGTAATAGTTTCATGGCATGAGAGATATAGCAATGTAACAAATACAGGAAACGAATCTGATTTTAATAACACAAATAATGCCCTGTGTATAATAATACTTAGGTCATTCAATAATTAGTGGCAACATTTGAATAAACAACAAATAAAACTTTTTGGAGCAGTTTTTAGATGCTTAGAAGTAATCTCCAACATGAAGAACTCGAAGGATGCCATACAAAGTGTCTTATTGTCCTAATATTTGAACAGACTGCTCTACTGCTGCTATAATTCCCTGTCTGGTTCTAAAGCAAACTTCTCTAAGTGGTAATTTCATTTTTGCAAAAAGGTCGAGAATGCATGGGTTCATGTCTGGGGAGTATGGAGGATGCTCCAGAATTTCCCAGTTCCATCTGCAAAGTAAATAAATAACAGCTGGTCATAAAAGGTGTGCCATAAAGTGACTGTAATTTGCACCCTTCACATGATTTCCTTGAAAAACTGAATGAGTGATAAGAACACTGTCAAAATCATAAGCAACAATGAACATGACTTTAAGAGGATCTTGTTCTTGTCGATACTTTTTTGGCCGTGGTGAATCAATGTGCTGCCACTCATTTGATTTTCTCTTTAATTTTGGTTGGTAGCATCAAACCCAGGTTTCATCTAATGTTATGATACGTCAAAGGAAATGCTCGCCTTCATGTTCACAACATTCTAAGTGTAATTTTGCTGTTTCCATCCTCTGCCACATTGTTTCCTCTGTAAGATAGTGTGCAGCCCATTGAGCACAGATTTGCTTCATCTTTAACTTCTTCTTAAGTATGTGGAGAATTGTACCAGGAGCAACTCCAACTTCCCTTGCTAGTTCAGCACAAGTCGAACAACAATGTTCTTCCAGCAGTGTTCTAACAACACTCACATGCACATCATCATTTGTTGATTGCGGTCTGCCAGCTCCACGATTTTTATGAACGTCTTCCCTTCCTCTACAAAATACATTCGTCCACCTAGCCATGGTACATTATGGTAAAGTCTGTCTACCACAAGTTTCCAATAATTCTGTATGGCATTGCCGAGCATTGATAGCTCTTGCAACCTGAATTTTAATGAAGCATCTTTGTTCATATTTAATAACCATATTTAGAACACTAAGGATAACAGCCTACAGTTAAACTTACTAAAAATGTCTTATTAAATAAAATTGTCTTCAAACACACAACTAACAAACATTAGATGCTCTTATTTTTCATTGTTATCAGCTTACATGATTTACTGCTGATAGCACCAAATGCAGGCTTAGATGATTTACCAAATGCAGGCGGTGTTGCCACTAATTTTTGACCCATGCTGACTTTAAATTACAAAATTGGGCACAGATTATGAGGAATTATATTTTGGCTCTATGTTGTGGAAAAATATAAAACAATTCTGGATTATGTGAAGAACAGTCATGTTATAATATAAATAAAATAGAACATAATACTATTTCCTTTGTAATCTAAAAGAGACCTATATAGAGCTCTTACTTGGACATTTTTCAACATTTTCTGCTTTATATCGAGATTCAACTGTATTGGAACACCACAGTGAAGCGAAAAATTATTAAATTTTAGATGAGTCGCATTTTTTAACAATGCAATAGAAGAATATGTGGCAATGACTGAATTATGTATACATCAAAATTATTTTGTCTTCGATGGAAAATATTACAAACAAATTTCAGGGCTAGCTATGGGAAGCCCGCTATCACCATTTTTGGCCAATCTATACATGAGCTTTTTCGAAACACATATTACTAAAGCCTTCCCTCATATGTTTAAAACATGGTACAGATACGTAGACGACATCTTTGCAATAGTGCCCTACAAACTAATAGATGATGCTTTGAAACTACTCAACCTGCAAGAACCCAGCATACAATTCACAGTAGAAACTGAAGAGGACTCTACTCTACCTTTTTTAGACCTTAAAATCAAAAAAGGCAATGAAAAACTAGAATTTGGCATTCATAGAAAAGCAACACACACAGATAATTACATCAAAGCAAATAGTTTCAACCCAATTCCACACAAACATGCAACCATCAACAGTCTGACACACAGATTAGTAAATCTACCTCTCAGCCAGCAAGAATATCAAAACGAGTACCATCAAATCTTAAAAACTGCAATTAAAAATGGATATGGAAAAAACCTTGTAGATAAAAAACTAAAATTATTCAAACTTCAAAAGAAATTAAAACAGATCACAGCTCTCACACCAATAAAACAAGAAACTAGATTTGCTAAATTTACTTACCACCCCTGGGCCACAAAAAAGTTCCAAAAAATATTCAAGAAATACAATATAACATTGGCACCAAAAAACAATTACAACATTAAAAACCTACTTCACAGTAATAATACTGATAAGATAAAACCAGAGGAAAAGTCAGGCATTTACAAAATTAAGTGTAAAGACTGTGAAAAAATTTACATAGGAAGGACAAAAAGGAACATAGGCACTAGAAAGAAAGAACACTTCAGGCACTTAAGATACAAAAATATTGATAAGTCCGCAATAGCAGCTCATTTCTGGTCTGAAAATCATGAAATTGAAGATAGCACAGAATTACTAAAATACGTACAAAAACATAGTGAACTCGTCATATGGGAGAGGATATACATAGAAAAACATAAAAACCAACTAATGAACTTTGAAATCCCGCTAGAAGAGAATCCCACTTTTCAGTTCATCACTAAATCAACAGATGGCAGCAACAACCCCAGAATTACCCACACCGCTGGATCTAGCCTCAGTCGCACAAGAGCCGTAGATGCAAGCGAAGATTTGCGAAACATGTCCTCAAAATAGGTACGAAAGTGAAGCAGATGTGTTAAAAAATGCGACTCATCTAAAATTTAATAATATTTTCTGCTTTGTTTTTGTCTAACTTGCTTGTCAATGTTAGGACATAGTGTTTGCAAAATTTGTGATCGAAGGCTGCATGTTAGATTGTGCTTCAGGATTTAGATTTAGTTAGCTTCATTATAGGAAAGAATTGTTTGCTTGCATATGTAAAACTAAACATACTTAACATCCATGCAGCAAGTGTATACAACAATGGAAATCTGGTTTGTGGAACACTCTTGTAAAAGTCAGCCAAGTCTTCTTTGTGATTATATTTTCCTTCAATAAACTGACACACTGCAAATTCAACAGTTTCATTTGGTGCCAGGTAGCAACATTGATAATAATAATAATAATTTATTGCGGCCAATAGACTCTTACAAGAGCATCTGACACTGTCAATTATCTCTATACAGTCAAAATACAAAATGATCAAAATACATAAGTTATTTACAAAATATAGAGTTGTTTACAAAAGTATAAGTTATTTAAAAAGATCAAAATGCCTAAATTACGTACAAACCTTATTGTATACATAGGTATACAACTCATTTATACTACATACATACATATATATTACAGTTCATTTATACTATACAAACATTTTTGAATTAGGTATGATTTTAAGACCAGTTTAAATTTTGAGTCAGAAGTATTCTTAATTACAGATGGCAATTTATTATACAATATGGCTCCTATTTTAAATGGATCTTTATTAGTTTGAGTTTTATTCGTGCTCACCCTATGGTAATCAGTTGCTTTCCTCGTATCATATGTATGGCAATCTTTATTGAGGATGTTATGTTGCTTTCGGTCTTTTACAAGTATAATGGTTTTGAATACATAGAGTGATACTACTGTTAGGATGTTTTGTGATTTAAATGTATCCCGACATGTTTGTTGAAAACGAAGGTTGTACATGGTTCGTATGCATTCCTTTTGTACTTTTAATAGTCTGTCCATATTGGTTTTACTTGTTGCCCCCCAAATTTCAATACCATATGTTAAGTGTGGGAAGATAATGCCATAATACGCAGTTTTAAGAGTATTGATATTCCCATATTTTGCTAGTTGTCGTAATAGGTAGAGTCCCGAGTTCATTTTATTACAAACCATGTCCACGTTTGTACTGTAGGTTAGAGTATCTTCTATGTGAACGCCCAAAAATTTAAAGTTTCTTACCCGTTCCAAAGGTATATTGTTAATGTTTATATTTAGATCATCGCTTTGAAATGTCATAAATTTTGTTTTTCCTATATTTAACTTTAGTCCATTGTTTAGAAAGTACCGAGATATTTCGCCAATTGCATTTGTTGTTTTTTCTTCTAAGCTTTCTTTTCCTTCACTCCAACATATTATAGATGTATCATCTGCATATGAGATGACCTTGCTGTTTACTGGTTCAGGTAAGTCATTAATATAAATCAAAAAAAGTATAGGTCCTAGTACTGATCCCTGTGGTACACCAGATTTCACTAAGTTATATTCTGATTTAATGCGGCTTATAACATCCCCTTTTTTCCAAGTTATTTCTGTACATTGCAAACGATTTTTAAGATATGATGTTAATAGTTTATTAATTTGTCCTCTGAAGCCATAGTACTCTAATTTTGAGATGAGATGATCATGGGATACAGAGTCAAAAGCTTTGGAGAGGTCTAAGTAAATTCCAGCTGTGTTTTTGTGTTTATCTTTTAGTTCCAATAATTTGTGAATATATTCCGCTATAGCTGTGATGGTCGATAATTTATTTCTGTATCCATGCTGAAAATGATTAAGAATTTTATTAGCAATTAAGAAACTATTTATTCTAGCTATTAAGACTTTCTCATACGTTTTGCTGAATACTGAAGTTAGAGTTATTGGTCTGAAATTGTTAACATCTGCATATGAACCTTTCTTATGAATTGGTCGTACCACGCTAATCTTTAATACCTCTGGAAATATGCCCTCGTTCATTGAGTAATTTATTAAGTGCACCAGTATAGTCAGCAATTCTTGTTTACAATGTTTTAGTATTATAGGTGATACGCCATCCCACCCAGAGGACTGTTGGTTTTTAAAGCTACTAATTACTTTGTCTATTTCTTCAGCATCCGTCTCATGCAAGTACATGCGGTTTATAATAGTTTTTTCTTTACTACCTATGTCAACTGTAGTATTGTCACCAACGTTTAGAAAGAAGCTGTTAAATAATTTACAGATTTCAGAGGGGTCATGTACTACTTGTCCATCCTTGTTCAGACTTAAATTGGAATGTTCTCCTATTTGGGATTTGAGTCGCTTGTTTATAATATCCCATACTGTTTTTGTGATATTATCAGAATTAATTATTTTTTCCTCTATTTGTTTTGCCTTTAATTTAATCAGCGCTTTCCTGTATTGTTTTTTATATTTATTATAGGCATCTGAGTAAGAATTTAATTTAGTCATTTGAAAAAATTCATACATTGCTTTCATTTTATTTTTTAAATGTGTAAGTTCGGGTGGCAGAGTTAATTTGTTAATTACTTCATGTTTAAGTGCTCTTTTGGACTGAGGGCAACTTTCATTGAAGTGGAGAGTAAATGCATTTATGAAAGCCTTCCATTTTTCATGTGTATCACTAGCATTGTACACCTCTGTCCATTCCTCTTTTGCCAGAATATCCTTTAGTTTTTCTAGGTTATGTTTTCTCGTATCTCTAACATACCTATATACACTTTCCTTAATTTGGCTGAAACAATTGTAGATATCAATAATTTGACCCCTAAGGTCCGACACATGAAATTCATTATTTATTGTACAAAATCTACTGTTATTCAGGTTTGTTATAATGTGGTCTATTGTACTGATTGAGTGCTCTGTTATTCTAGTGGGGCCCTGAGAAACAATTTTTAAGTTGAAGCTATTGAGGATGTCCTTAAGATTTACATTATCTACATCTATATTAAAGTCACCGAGGATTATTATATTTTGGTTAAATGTAATTTTGCAGAGCATTTTTTCTAGATGGATTAGAAAATCATGTACACTTGAGTTAGGGGATCTATAAATGCCAATAATGAGTACTTGCCCTAATTCTGTACTGAGTTTAACAGCAGCTACTTCAAAAATCATCTCTTCACTCCCATTTTCTACCCACTCTACCCTATTTACAATAATATCCTTCCTTGCAAACAGCAAGACTCCTCCACTTCTGTGATTTATACGGCAATATTGGGAAACTAAATCGTAATTTACAAATTTTACAAAATGTACTTGCTCCTTCCTTAAGCCATGTTCTGTAAGTATGATAACCTGTGGGTTTATGTCATCTAAAACCGTTTCTAATACTTCAGCTTTGTTGGAAACATACTGTGTATTTTGGTGATATACTCTAAGGGTAGAGTTACTGTGTGGACTGATTTTATTGGCATAGGATGAACACGAATTTACATTTTGTCATTGCATACTATCTACTCTCCCATCTGAGTTAAGTACAAGAGGTTTTTTACCCACAATGGTATTAATTTTTTCTGAGAGGAGTGAACTTAAGTAGCTCTTTCCCTTATTATTTAAATGTAAGCCATGTCTAGTATGATACTCATGTTTTAGGTTGCTTATGTCCACTACATCTACACTGAACACACCAATTTCACCTTTTTGTTTGTTTTCCGAATTTCCTTGTTAACACAAGAATTGTAGTTTAAATCATACCTGTTTGGAATGTTCACCACTATTACTTGGGTTTCGTTGATTTCCTCTGTTTGCAGCACTTGATTTAGCGCGTCTATAGCCCTGTTTGCTTCATTTTTATAAACGTCATTTGCACCAGCCACCACAATTTTCACTGCGTTTTTTTCACTTTTCTCACCCATGTTTGATGTAGCATCCTTGAAATTTGCGTTAGGTTTCACATAACCTATAACTTCACTATCACTAACATTTTCGCGTATTTTCTGCGCGAGTCCTCTTGCATGACTGTCTCCGTAGATTGTGACTTTCCTGCTCTTTTTTTTAGTCGATTTACTTTTTGCGGTAGATTTTTTTCGAACTTCTTCCATTACTGTTTGTACACCCTCTTCTTCATTTGTTGCCAAGGCGGCGAATTTGTTCTCCGTTACGAGCACGTGCTGTGTATCGCCGTTCTTCGATTTTCTGGCCTTGATATTTTGCTTCCATCCTTCTTCTGATTGTATCTGGCTTTTTAGTTGCACATTATCTGCCGTTAGTTTTATTATTTCTGATCGTGCTTCACCTAGTTCTTTGTTCAATATCTCTATTACCATGTGCAGGGACATGACATTCATTGAATAGGGGGTTGCAAAGAGCTGAAACATAGAAGAAATTATTTCTGCATCTTGAAATCTGGTCTCAAACTGGCAATAAAGACTTTGCAGGAGTTGCACATATTCTTCAGAGAGGATAATATCACAAGCTGATTGAACCCTCCAGTTTGTACTCACAGCGCTGTTTATCTGGGCTACCTGCAGTACACAGCTCTCACTTGATGTCACATGCGCTGACAGCCCTGCTCTTCACCTCAAACATAATGCTGTCGCTCTCTGTTTTGAATCAATGCCAATAATTGTTTTAACAACGTCTGTGCTCATGAAAAATATTTATTAACAAACTGTCTTAGAAACCTTCTAACATACCGTGACTTTGTGGGTTCATAGAATTAAAAGTCTTGTTTGCAGAAATTTAAAATGCTCTTTATTAAAGTAAAAACACGCTTTGTACAAACCTGACAGCAGCAAAATGACATGACATACACAAACACAGTATTCAAGGTCTCTCGTTGCTTCACCACACTAAAAAAATGAAAGAAATCACTTACGGTACACTTCAAATAGCTGCATACACACAATTAATAGCTCACTAGCAACTGACTTGCAACTTTCATACTGCAGGCTTTTATACCTCCAAACATTGTTCTAGAAAGCCGCCGACATTTCAAGGCCTTTCGTGGTACAGCGAGAGAAAGATAGAACTATCTCTGTCTCTTTCTCTCTCTGTTTCCATTTCTCTCTCGGCAAGCGTCCAGCTCCACGCCTACATACCGGCTACAGCCCACCGCACAACAATGCCTCGGCGACACCACATTTCCAGTTGGAAACTTCTGGTGTATGCAAATGCAACAAATTCATCAAAAATGCACTGCCAATGTCAGAAAAGGTCTGAATACAATATGAAGAAAAGTTAGAAATGCTGTGCATTTACAAGTCTATTCTATTTTATTTTCTCCCCACTTTTATGGAAATAGCAGTGTTTAATATCTAGGCTTACTGCAGATGAAATCATAAAAATAAATATTTTGGTGTTAAGACTAACAACTACCAGGATCATAGCAGTGCCACTACCCACCTCAGTAGCGTAGATGGTAGTGTATGCTTCAAATTCAAGAGGTCCCAAGTTTGGATCTCGATCAGGATGGGTTACCTGGATAAGGTTTTTTCTGCAGTTTTCCCTTATCCTGAAAGACAAATGTTAGGTATCTCTAAACTCTACGGACCCTGGGCTCATTTGAGCATCATTTCACCCACTGCATTCATCGTCGAATATGACTTAACGTTGGAAGACATAAATTAAATTTAAAAAAAGAAGTGTCACTATGGACTGAAATTTCATTCTATAGTTCTTTCACACAAAAGTAAATCTACTACATGGGGCTGCTTTGTTTAAGTACACTTATAAACCACTGGTTTCTGCCAGATCTGAACCTGTGACCTTGGGATCCGTAGTCCAGTGTCTAATCAACTGAGCTATTCAGACTAACTGAAAAGTGGTACCATGGGGGTGGACACTGATGATACATGAATTAAGACAATAATTGAGAAGTTTAAGCTAGCCACCTCTAAAGCATTTGTCAGTTTTGAGAATTGAGAAAATTCAGAGAAAACTTCTGTTGGAGAAGACAGTCCTGAGGGGATTTGAATGATTTCCATTCATGAGTCCATAGCTTAACAATCTCAGCTACCTGTGTCGGTCATATAGGGGAGCAGAGTTCTCTCAATGAAAGTTTAAATCCTGGTTAGAATATGCAGGAAACAGGAAAAAATGAGTAAATGTAGGACAACTCTGGTAAAACAGGATATCTAGCTGCCAATTAAAGATTCTCAACTTTGCACATCTCTCATATGAGGGAAGGATTTATCTAAATACTACAACATAACCAAAACAATGGTATACATACCTAGTTACAGCTCCAGGTCTGAGGAAGACACCGTCATGAGAACGAGCAGTGGAGGCAACAGAAGCAAGAGAGACAACAGAACCAGCTGGAGAGAGTGTTGATATATCGGGAGATGCAGATGAGGCTACCACCATCATACTGTCAGTGTCTGTGAGCAAACCTGATGAGATCTCAGACCCCAGCATTGTTGATGAAGTTGGGGATGATGTGCTGGATGAACCTGTATAAAACATCACTTCCATTCAGTTACTCTGATTTTTTCAGTAAAACAAAACATCATATATACCATGTCTTTCTTCCAGTTTTTCTTCACACAGAAAATTATATTTTAAATGCTTTAAAGTTTAGACAGAATGCTTTTGTAGCATTTTTCACAACTCTGCTTCATGGCATAAAGCTGTGTATCGCGACGTAAAATAGCATGTCATACAGAACAATGATCTTTAAAAAATGTCATGACTACATATATTACTGTCACTGCACTAAATTACAGATGGAATAATGTGACTTTAAAAAATTTATCACAATGCTAGCAGAAATTATTGGTGGATTTCATTAATATAAATTTATGAAACAAATACAAAGCTGCATCTGAGAGGTATAAACCACATAGCCTGAAAAGAACTATGACAGCATAAGCTCATATTGCATAGGCAATACATGCATAGGTAGAGAAGCTTAAAATCTGAATATATTTCCTGAAGTATGTTTATAAAACAAACATAAAGTTCCATTTTGCAGGCATAAACCATATAACTTATGGAGTTACATGTGGCAGATGATTAACAAATGGAATGTTTTAAACGCTGGATTTTACTGGAAATAATTGTAGCAAAGTACCAATGATTATTACTTTAAATGTGAATTTCCTTTAATAATTATCCGCTAAAGGGAATGAATGAAAAGGAAATCACTTTGTAACATTTTCTAAAAATAATATGTACCCTTTTCTCCCTTGTTTACATTCCTTTCATAATCATGTTTCAGTTTTATTTCCATTCCTCTTTGTTAATATAATTTTATACTTTAGATTAAACTTCCATTCCATTACATATCTTCCTCTCTGATTTCTAATTACCAACCTCTTTGTCCATTACAGGGGTGCAGCCAGGGCCGTATTCCTACCAAAAAATGTGGGGGCACGCACACCTAAAAAATTTTCCAGATGTTGGAGAACCGATCAGAATTCTGTACTTGTAGATTCGCCTTCCTACTTTGGTTGTCCTCAGCATGCATACAACTTTTTATCCTTTCTTTTATGTAATCCTCTGGGTTCCACATATGTACTGGAGGTCCGGTAATAGTCATAAACATTATTTGAATGTATTTTGAATGTATATATTTTGTATTGCAGTATTTTGAATGTTAAATTAAGAAAGGTAATAAATTAAAACAGTATAAATAATACTATTAGTAAGGGGACTGCATCCCCCTCCGAAAAATAGTGGGGGGACGGCATACATATGGTTCCCCCACCACTACTGTCCTGGATGCAGCATATTTCTTCATGTAAAGTTGGACTGCTTTAGCAAGATTTTGTGGCTCCTACACCCATATTGGTTAACATTATCATAGTTTTATGTCTATTGTCCCTTAAATCTAGAGATAGTAACATAAGTTACTTTCTAATGCTATATACAATTTTCCTTGAATTCCTGCCTTAAAATAAAGCACAGTAGCTTAAAAGGATTATGCTCACTTCATAAAACTAGATGTTGCATATAATAATTTATATTTATGAATCATAAAGATGCAACTGGAAGACTAGAAGTTAATCAAACAACTTAGTATTGTACAGAAAACTCATACTATAAGATGTGACTTCATTTAACATTATTTAGATCATGCTCACCAAGTAAGGTCATATTGTTCTTTTCTCGTGCAGTCTCTAGTCTTTCCATTTCCTGCGCAAGCTCCTCATGACTGTTGGATCTTGCACAGTCTGTAGCTGTTTGGGCAGCAAGATTGCGTACATTTAATGCTGTGTGATTCCATTGATATAACAAAATGGCTGTCTCCCTATGCCCCCTTGCACATGCCCACATCTGGAATTGAAAGATTACACACTAAATATGTAGCTTAGATGCCAACTAAAATGATACCCAGTTTCATTTGTATTATATTCACTCCATATTGTTCACAACCACATTAGAGAATGCTCTGCTTTGAGTTATGCTTTGTTAATAATAAAATGTGTTGCTTTTTAATCAGCAACAATTATATTGAAAAATTAAATGAGAAAAAAAGAGTAATTTAAATTACAAACTCTGATATGCAAGAATCATGTGACTTTCTACTTATTATTATTTATTTTATATACTATTTGAACATTATTTACATAAAAGCCTCTTTTACTACTTAGTTTGTATTCATAAGCATTTAGGAACAAAAAATGAGAAGACTTTTGAAGCAGCAAGCATCAAAGTCTAAATAATTTCCACAGCTGATTCACAACGATTTTTGGAATGCAAGTCTAGTTCTATTGTCACATTTCATATTTAGTCTCAGCTAATGAATATAAAACTGGCAGCTGAGCATCATAAGCAGGTATGCAGGAAAATTTCTACCAAGGTTATTATCTAAAGCATAATTTGCATAAGGTTGAAATATTTACTGTGCTATTATAATTTCCTGAATAAGCTCCAAGACTTATTTTATTTTAAGGCATTTTTTTCCACACATAAATACTGAAACACAATGCCTTTTTCATTCATTTTCAAACTAAATATGAAGTAAATATTATATTGAAAAGCTATTTGTAGACAGTTTTTTGACACTTTGTCACGCACATTTTTATATTATTGAAGGGCAAGTTTTGGAAGTTTTGCTTCCATTATCAATGTAGGTCCAACCATCGTCTGCTGTTGTTGTCTGCTCTCTTCTCTTTGGCGGTGGAACTATGAACTTCTTTGTCAAATTATCTATTGGTGGGATTACAAAGCTAATTATTCGGTCCTTATTTTTCCATATGAATATATGTTCTCCCATGTTATCAGTTTATTTTGGTTTTATCACTCCTTTGAGTAATTTTGGATTAATGTCATTGTTTTCATTCCAAAATGAAATGCTACTGCTGACTTATCTTCTTGTTTCATTTTGATGTTTCTAAAGTGTTCTTTGACTCTTGTTTTTAGGTTTCTTTAGTTTGACCTATGTAGCATTTTTCACAATTCTTATAACTTAATTGGTTAATTCTAGATCTGTTAATTGGTGGGACTTCATCTTTTGTTTTTGTATTTAGCAATTTTAAAACTGTGTATCTATTAGTAGGTGCCAAGATATTTTGTTCCTTAAAGATCTTTTTGAATTTATTAAATGTTTTTGGGTGATATGTGAATACATTGAATATGCCTGAACATATAGTTGCTTTCTGTTTCTTTAGTGAAATGGTCTGAAAAACAATGGAAACAACCACATTGCTACCTAATGTAGGGTGGTATTGAATTGTATATTGTGAATACAGCATCAGCAAATGTTTCTGATGTTTTATGAATGTTGCTCATTTATTTTGTCTTTAACTAGACAAAAAGCATATAGAAAGCTAAGATGATGATCTACATATTTATAAAGTAGAATGATAGCTAGATCTTATATCACACGTGCTGTTTGTATGAGTTAACACAAAATTAATAACAACCACTTTTCATTTCACAATAAATAATAATTTATATTTAACATAAAATGGTGTACTTTAATGAGACAACATTTCTCCTGCATTATATACCTGCTGTCTCTTTGGATTCTTACTTATATAAAATATGATACCATAAAGAGAACTTTTACAGCCTTTCATAAAAAATTCAAGATAACTTTCTGATCATGTCAATACCTCAAATATATGATATTTCTTTTAGTTAACTGATGGAAATTAATCATTTCTTCAGTAGCTGTATATAGGCTATGCTTTTTGAATTTTTCATGTTGACTCTATCAATCAAAAACCTTAGCCTATATATGGCTAGTGTGAAGAAATGATTAATTTCCATCAATTAACTAAAATGAATAAGAGTTAAATGATGAAGCCTGGGACTTAAGTACTTACGATAGTAAGTCGCCACAAATGGTGTATCTCGAATGTGAGAACCCCTAGTGGTTTACTGGGGAAATATACGAGTCAAAAGGAGAATTTAATGTAATGACGGCAAGTTGGCCATGGTAGCTCAATGGGTAAGAGCAATTGGACGGAAACCAGGAGATCCATGATTCAAATCCCGATCACGGCATTGAATTTTTCATGTTGACTCTATCTATATGATATTTCTTACTTAAAATTATGTATTAGAGTCAATTTTAAGAAAATAAAGTAATAAAAATTTGTGCATCTAAAGGGGTATGCGGCAATGTGGTTCCATTAAAAATGTTTACCTTGCATGACAAGTGTGAAAATATAGCAGATACTTTCAAGTTAGGCTGTTCACCAGTGGTGAAGTGTGCAATGAAGCACTGAAAGTGCCACTTCCTCAAGAATTCCAGGAGAAAAAGAAGAAAATTCATGCCAAGTAATATTTTATTTGCACTGGATACTTTTTCAAAATTTATTCGTGAACATCTGCAGAGCTACAGACAAATTGACAGCTGCTTAGATTCAGCGACCAGTTCTGCAAGCTAATTGAATACTGAATATTTACGCATTCACAACCTTGAACACCATGCTTTGTAGGTTTCCGGAAGCAATCACGGCTCTTTGATAGTTAAAAAGCACTCACAGATTTTGTCATGTTAGGTCTTTGTAGCGTGTGAAAAAAAAGTAGTTTTTTGTGTTATGGCACTTTTAAATACAACCATAAGTATATTTCAATAGCACTAGCAGTAGTATTTTATGTAGATTGGTATTAGTGTTGACAAATAAGAATTCTTGTGAAGTCTTAAGTTATTAGCAAAAGTGTATTGAATGACATACTTTCTCCATTTTAGGCTAACAGTTCATGCATTGTAGGCCAGCTGAAGGAAAAATTGGAACATCTTAGTGGAGAGGGGAAGTGAGATTGTGTCTACTTGTAGGGTAAGCAGTCCTGCAATACAAGAATGGCATACATGTGATTGAACAATAGAAAGAGTACTGAAGAGTAGCCTTAGTTCTTTGAGTCATTATTCTCTCTTATTTTAATCAAAATGATTATCTGGAATTTCCCTTGCTTTGAAAATCACGTCCTACCACTATTGTTCACAGACACAATATAATATAATAATATACATATGATGTCAGATTTTGTGTTGAGTGCAATATTTCCTCTGATAATGACATCTACAGTAAAAACTTAGAGCAAGTATTAAATATTTTTTGTGAAGAAATAAAGCGTCACTTAGTTACAAAATCTAGCAATTCTAATTATATTAAAAGGAATTACTTATTCTTTTTAAATGGACACATAAATGGTTTAAGCAGGGTTATTCTCAGCATCCTTAGTGTAAGAAGCAGAATACATATGAAACTTACCAGTGGGGTATACCCATCTTCATCTTGGCTGAGGGCATCAACTTCTGTCTCTAACAGCAATGAAGAATTCTCTGCCCTCCAGTGCAACATTGCACAGACCAACCTAACCAAAGGAATCACAAATGTTGAAATGCGCAGAATAAGCCTTGTGCACATATGACACTTTTTCTACTTCTCTTATAAGTATATGAGCACAAAGCATTAAAGAAACACTACCTCATACTGTGGGGATAGTAAGGCCTAATTGTTTGGAAATCTCAAATTTGAATCTTAGTTCAGATGAATTACAGATAAGGTCTTTTTTTCAGAGTTTTCCTCACCCGAAGAAGGTAAATATTAGCTAACTCTAAGCTTTATCAACGAACCCAAATGAACATCAGTTCATGCATTTTATATGCCATTTGATATGGCCTATCTGGTTAAATTATATTAATCTTATAAAAATAAAACAAAAGAGAACAAAAGTTAATGTGATAATATTCACAAAACTTATTTATTCATGATAAATTTGCATATATTCAATTATATGTTAAAATTCATAAAAATATTCTTCTTTTATTCATATCATATTTCTTAGGATGTACATATTTGTGCCTAGTAATGATTTCAAGTCGAGCAAGAAGCATTTAATTATAACAGACAGAAACAACATCCAAATTATTAATTTTTAGATGAGTCGTATTTATTACACATCTGCTTCACTTTCGTTCATCTAAAAATTAATAATTATTTCGCTTCACTGTGGTGTTCCAATACAGTTAAATCTCGGAACATCCAAATGTTTATTCATGGTGACAAGGTCCTTATGGTAGAAAGAAAAGCATATAGTGAGAGGGAATTATACAAGGATTGCAAACTAGAGGATTCTTAAGGCTAAAACTGCAAGAAGTAACATTTAAAAATTGGCAGCAAATGAAAAAATTTGAGACATACTGTATACTTTAATGAGCTTCTATATTTTCGCTCTATAAGTTTTAGTCCATCTTTTACAGTTTCCTTTTAACACAAAAATCACTCAAGCAAAGGGGATTTCATCACAAAAAAGAATTTGAGATATGCATTCTATTTCTCAAGTCAACACATTAAACATATTTCGTTTTAATTTAAAGCATTAAGTAGCTTTTGATAAAAATAAAAAACTAAGAAAACTTTGTATGTGTTAAGTTTAATTTGCTAGGACCATTTTCTTGAAAATCTTTGTGACTCTTCTTAGTAAGAAGCTGGACTTACATAACAAGTTTGGTATTTATTCTCTCTCTCTCTCTCTCTTGCTTTTATTATATTCAGTGAATCTCAATATTTTATAGAATACAATACTTTCTCTCACCTATTACAAATTTGTAGAGAAAGTAAACATGAAGCTCTGGAAGCTCTGTCTACAACCTTAATTACCCTTAGTGACTTCATTCACTGGTTGCCAGCAAATTTAGAAATAAGATTTGAGTTAATTGATGGAAATTAATAATTTCTTCATACTAGCCATATATAGACTAAGGTTTTTGATAGATAGAGTCAACATGAAAAATTGAATGCCATGGCCGGGATTTGAACCATGGTTTCTGTCCATTCGCTCTTACCCACTGAGCTACCATGGCCAACTTGCTGTCTAGAGCCCCTAGTGGTTTACCGGAGAAATATACGAGTCAAATGGAAAATTTAATGTCATGACGGCAAGTTGGCCATGGTAGCTCAATGGGTAAGAGCGACTGTACAGAAGCCAGGAGATCCGTGGTTCAAATTTTGCACTGAATTTTTCATGTTGACTCTATCTATCAAAAACCTTATCCTATATACGGCTAGTATGAAGAAATTATTAATTTCCATCAATTAACTAAAATAATAAGAGTTAAATGATGAAGCCTGGGACTCAAGTACTTACGATAGTAAGTCGCCACAAATGGTGTATCTCGAATGCGAGAGGCCCTAGTGGTTTACCGGAGAAATATAGAGTCAAATGGAGAATTTAATGTCATGATGGCAAGTTGGCCATGGTAACTAAATGGTTAAGAGTGACTGGACGGAAACCAGGAGATCCGTGGTTCAAATTCTGGCCATGGTATTGAATTTTTCATGTTGACGCTATCTATTAGAATTAGATGTTTCAATTTCTATGTATTCATTGGGTACAATGAATTAAATTAAAGCATACTGTAACAAAAAGGACTAGATGAAGTTCACTTTAACTCACTTTATTTGTTGTTGGCCCAATGCTAATTTACAATCACTTTCACTTTTCACAAATCACAGAATTATCATATCAGTCTAAGATTCCTTTATATCTCTTTTGCATGCACTAAATTGTGCTGATTGTAGCTTCTCCTTTCACTTTTTACAAATCATAGGGTGATCACATCGGTCTAATGTTCCTTTATGTCTCTGCTACATGCACCAACTTGTGCTAATTGTACTGTTCAACTTATCCAGAATGTTTACTCTTTCGCTCTGTTGTACTTGCCAACTTTATCACAACAACTCTGATATTCACTGGTCAATTTACAACTAGCAACTGCTTCTCTGCACTATGCACACTGCCTGCAAACTCAACACTATGGAGCTGGAATGTGCTGCACTTTTGTAGATCAACTCACAACCTATGATTACTCCAAACTGGTCTGCTCAAGGCTGGCTTGTGCACTTCCCTTTATAACCTGCTAGTCCTGCAAGAAATGTTCTAGTAACCAAAATTTCTTGAGTTCCAGAGATTGAATAGTCTGGAACGAATCCCACACGGTAACAACAATGCCAATTAACGACGTCAGGTAGTGGCTGACCTTCAAAGTTGTTATTTCTGCTTCTCTTGCCAGAAAACTAAAGAGGTGGTGGAATGGGTTTACTCACACTTAACTTCCGCCTTGGAGATTTTTATCCTATCATATTCTATCCTATTTTTAACATCTAAGGTCATATCGGTGGCTTTACGTTTAGAAAAACTGCTGAACGTTTCATTTGTTGATTGTTTGGATTAATAATCAGGCTGTCTCCATGCACACATGCATACAAGCACATACAAAACATGTTAACAGAGACTGAAAAAAATTGATGTTAATATCACCAGTGCTGACTCATCTTAAGTAAATACATCTACACATCACTGTTTCTAACTTCTGAAAGGCACATTAATTATTCATATGCTACATAATATATCTGAAAAGTAATTGCTGATTGATATATTTTCATCTCTTTTTTTCCGACCAGCTTTTCACAAATTACAAGCTCAACTATAGCAATCTTCTTAAAGTGTATATAAACAAAATTTTACATATATCGAGATTTAACTGTATTGGAACACCACAGTGAAGCGAAATAATTATTAATTTTTAGATGAGTCGTATTTATTACACATCTGCTTCACTTTCGTAACATGTTTCGCAAATCATCGTTTGCATCTTCGGCTCTTATGCGACTAAAGCTTGATCCAGTGGTGTGGTGGGTGTGGGTAATTCTGGAGTTGCTGCTGCCATCTGTTGATTTAGTGATGAACTTAAATGTGGGATTCTCTTCTGGCAGGATTTCAAAGTTCATTAGCTGGTTTTTATGCTTTTCTATGTATATTCTCTCCCATATGACGAGTTCACTATGTTTCTGTACGTATTTTAGTAATTCTGTGCTATCTTCAATTTCATGATTTTCAGACCAGAAATGAGCTGCTATTGCGGACTTATCAATATTTTTGTATCTTAAGTGCCTGAAGTGTTCTTTCTTTCTAGTGCCTATGTTTCTTTTTATCCTCCCTATGTAAATTTTTTCACAGTCTTTAGACTTAATCTTGTAAATGCCTGACTTTTCCTCTGGTTTTATCTTATCAGTATTATTACTGTTAAGTAGGTTTTTAATGTGTGTTTGGAGGAATTTAGTAACAGTGACGTCAAAATTAATATAAAAAAATATGATATAAAATATGATATATATGAAATATATGAAAAAGTAAGTGACGAGTGTCAATAAACCAACCACAAATAATTTTTATATTAGGTTTTTAATGTTGTAATTGTTTTTTGGTGCCAATGTTATATTGTATTTCTTGAATATTTTTTGGAACTTTTTTGTGGCCCAGGGGTGGTAAGTAAATTTAGCAAATCTAGTTTCTTGTTTTATTGGTGTGAGAGCTGTGATCTGTTTTAATCTCTTTTGAAGTTTGAATGATTTTAGTTTTTTATCTACAAGGTTTTTTCCATATCTATTTTTAATTGCAGTTTTTAAGATTTGATGGTATTCGTTTTGATATTCTTGCTGGCTGAGGGGTAGATTTACTAATCTGTGTGTGAGACTGTTGATGGTGGCATGTTTGTGTGGAATTGGGTTGAAACTATTTGCTTAGATGTAGTTATCTGTGTGTGTTGCTTTTCTATGGATATCAAATTCTAGTTTTTCATTGCTTTTTTTGATTTTAAGGTCCAAAAAAGGTAGAGTACAGTCCTCTTCAGTTTCCACTGTGAATTGTATGCTGGTTTCTTGCAGGTTGAGTAGTTTCAAAGCATCATCTATTTGTTTGTAGGGCACTATTGCAAAGATGTCGTCTATGTATCTGTACCATGTTTTAAAAATATAAGGGAAGGCTTTAGTTATATGTGTTTCAAAAAAGCTCATGTATAGATTGGCCAAAAATGGTGATAGCGGGCTTCCCATAGCTAGTCCTGAAATTTGTTTATAATATTTTCCATCGAAGACAAAATAATTTTGATGTATACATATTTCAGTCATTGCCAAATATTCGTCTATTGCATTGGCATCTAGGTTTATAAGTTCAGCCATTTTTTCAGTTGAATCACGAAAGTGAAGCAGATGTGTAATAAATACGACTCATCTAAAAATTAATAAAAATTTTGCATATTTTGCAATAGATGCTCTGTTAATGAAGAAAATATAACAGAACTAAACTCTCTCACCTTGAATAGCCAAGAGATGCTGCAAGATGCAGTAGGGTCATACCTCGATGACTGGAGAACCAAGATGGATTTACCTCTTCACCCGATCGCCATGCCCTGTTTGTCATTTCCTGACAGTAACTCACCAACCGATCTTCAAAATTAGATTGGTTGAAAAGTGCTGAACCTTCAACCTAAGAGATAAAAACTAGTGAGTCAGTGTTCTGAAAAGAGAATTTGTAAGTAATGAACAAGTATAATTTTTTTAGCTTATGTCTAAATGTTATGTGAAAGCTGGCATATGTAATCTGAAGAGTCTCTTCTTGCAAGTAGGTATCAATCTTTTGAATTTTAATAATTAATATTACAAAGCTTTGAATTAACATCTTTTCATTGCTGTTTGTAGTACGAGTCTGATAGCTTGAGTGATGTTAATTATAGGGATAGAACTTTCACATTGTGATACTAGTTAAGTAGAACAAGTCAGAAGCATATTTTAAATTAAATACAATTTTACTTCATATTCTTAGTACCCATGTATCTAGAGTAAAACAACACTATTTTCCAAAGCAGAGTGCAATTATGTGCAATATGATGTTCGCAAGTCAGAGAGGTTGACAAAGCAAGAGTAATGAAAGACAGAGAATAATTCATGTAAATTACAATGCAATTCTGTTATTCTAAGCATTTGGACATGTAAACAAGTGGAATATGGTTAGGTAGATTCCACAGTCTTTGTCCATTACTTCTTTCTTGGTTTTCAGTGTGGGCTGCATCCTGTTGACTTTCAAAATCTTGCAAACCACTCAGCACAATACAGAAGACACTATTAGCATGATGACCTCCCATTAGAGGAAAAGGAACCAATAGGACTGCAGGTGGGCAAGGACAGAGAGGCAAACCGAGTATAAAAGCAGTGACCATTTTCAGATCATACAACTTCTCAGATTCTACGACTGCCCTCATTAAAGATTATATTAGTGAATGTTGATTCCGAGTAACTGTGGAGGATTCTCCTTCCTCTCTCAAGCCTATTAAGGCAGGAGTCCCTCAAGTGAGCTTGCTTGGACTCACCCTCTTTAATTTATACGTAAATGATATGCCAGAACTCACTCGCACAGAGAAATACATATACGCCGATGACATGGCACTGGTAACCCAGTCTAGCTGCAGATAATACTTCTGCGGTTACAAAATGCCCTAGAAGATCTCGAAACCTGGTTTCAAAAATGGAGGATAAAGGTTAACTCGAGAAAGTGCCAATCGATAATATTCACAAAAAGAATTCAACCTAGACATCCCAGGCACAGGCAGCCGGCTCTTGCATATAGTGGTGAGAGAATTGAATGGAGAGACCAAATTACCTACCTAGGTGTCACCATGGACCAAGGTCTCACTTGGAAGAAGCACATACAAAACGTTAGGGCCAAAGCAGATGGCCAACTGAACAGACTGTACCCCTTGATAAATTTAAATAGCCAACTACAGCTCAATATGGGCCTTATGCTCTATAAAATGTTAATCAAGCCAATACTGACATACACAGCCCCTGTTTGGAAATACGCTGCCAAAACACACATTAACAGATTACAGACACTGCAAAGCAGAATAATATGGATTATTGTAAAGGTTCCGCCAGTAGCTCTGGATTAGTTACAAAACTATTGACCTGATCAGTGGCCCTTGGAGTCCCTGCTGCCTAGCGGGGTGGTTCTGGGGACAAGGGAAACATTGACCAAGGCAATACACATGGACATGGGAAAACAGCATATAATTGTACATACATGATTAAACAATAATCTACTAAGATTAGCACACTGACGTGGCATTATATGCCAGAATACCAATAAATTCCAATTTTCGAAAGGGATTGCAAGTCAATCCTAAACAGATATCCAACAAATTATACCTAGATATACTTAAATATGTTTACATTATAACTATAATTATAAAACTACATTTACATATAATGCATGTAAACCAAACACTAACAACTTGACGCCAGAATCAGAGCCGCTCCTGGCCTGATATCTTAAACTTAATTAGAAGTACTAACGACTAATGACACCATCCTTATGTTCTAGGACCTCAGAGTAAAATAGCAGATGGCACCTCCGTCCAGAGGTACAGCAAGAATACCTAACCTAATCCCACTCCTGAATATCCAAGATCGCAAGTAGGACCTGGGTCATGCTTGTGTCCTGGTGCCCTTTTCTCACCTGGCCCAGGCTCTGGGCTGGCCATTATATTGTCGCGAACCCAATCGCGATAGCAGGGCTTGTGTACACACAAAGCCTGGAGATAAGGAGTATGCTGGAAGAAATAATGATAGTGCGAGATAAAAGACCAATAGGGTTACGCTTCTGGAAGATGATAGAACATTCGATTCCTGTTTGGTCCAGAAACATCTCGAATTTACGAAATAGGTATTTAAAGATGTGACGGCTCGCAAAGAGTGGTTGTGTAACAGTCAGTGTTGTTGTAACAAGAGCTAATGTAATCAGCTGCAAGTGTTTGTTATTGTCCTCGACCTTGGAAGATTATTTGATGTAATGTTGTTAGTGTATTGCTACGGAAATAAAGGAGATTTTTAATTTCTGCAACTCAGCCTTTTAATTCTGCGAACCCACAAAGTTACAATATCCTTACCCTGAATCCGCAGGTGCAATAGCAGTACTGCTGCACTTCCTCACTTGAATATTCACCGGTGGAGGTTTTTTGGTGGGTAGGGCTGATGGCACACTTCGCCAGAGGAGTCCCACACTCCAATCCCAGGGTTAGTGCATAAATGCATTTTTCCTCCACTCGAAAAAAAAAGTTTGCAGTCGCCCAGTGAAGAAGCCTAACATAGCTTACGGCAAAACATTGACAAGATTTTTTAAGTCAACAGAACGTGGACCACACCAGAACCCAAGAAAAGAAGTAACAAGTGGAATACTTCACGTTATGTGCAAAAGAATGCTGAGCCTTCAATCCTAGACTTTCAAAAAATCAGAAGGCCGATGGAAGCTCACTAGGACCTGAATCAATTTGCCACAATTACTAGATTCAGAGAGTTTTCTGCTTATATAAATAAGCAGAAAACTACATATATATATATATATATATATATATATATATATATAATGAGGATATGAATCTCCTCAACATCAGACCATCATAAAGCACAAATAAGCAAGTAAAGAAAAACAGGAACAAACAGAAATGTACTGAATGTAATAGTAAACTGCTTATATTTTTATGCAAAGTTAAATCTTAATTTACAGAGAAAAGCAAAATAAGATCACTTATTTATTACTGATAATTACTAATTTATTACTGATAATTTATTACTGATACTTTGTATATGTGTAGGAATTACTGACAATTTAAGTGCTTTCATTTGCTGTTATCTATGTTAACTAATTGACATAAAAGTTGTAAGATACTTTGTTGTGAGAGTTAAAAAACTATTGCATTGTAAATGACCTATTGCTTTTTTATTTAATTATCTAACAAATAAAGACTTATACAGGTTTCAATTTATTACACCTTATGATTAAAAATGTACATACATATTCACAGCTTCCGACTTTAAGATTAGTAATTGAGCATACTAATATAAAAGTACAGGATGTATGTACCAACCATGTCAGAACCATCAGGTTCTTGTTTGATCTGCAGCCGGTCATCCATGGCCTCTAATCGCTGCAGTAGGGTAAACTTGAGCAAGTTGTCACTACTGCTACGTTCTAACTTAGGTTCACATGCTGCTGCCCGGTCTTCACGTGCAACAGGTTTCTTGTACTCAAATATCACAGAGTTGGAAATAACGAAGCCTTCACATGCTACTTGCAACGTTGCCAATCCCACTTCATGAGCTGTAAAAATTACAAGATCATCTATTAAATTATGCACTTCATAAATCTTAAAAAAAAAAAAAAAAAAAAAAAAAAACTGTATAATTAATTTTAATTTGGATATCCATAAAATGAGACAATAACTATTTAATTAGGAGGAAGGTTTAACATTTTATTGAACTATGTCAGATCATACAATTCTAGAAAAGATACCTTCATTTTTAAGTTGTACATAAAAGCGGCAAACTTTGCTAATTTTAATACTTATTTAAATGTCAGTCCCTCAAAGATACAAAAGTGCAGTCATGATGACAATG
Source organism: Mantis religiosa (assembly GCA_030765055.1). Taxonomy (NCBI): domain Eukaryota; kingdom Metazoa; phylum Arthropoda; class Insecta; order Mantodea; family Mantidae; genus Mantis; species Mantis religiosa. Next base: position 60,582,461 of record CM060949.1, read on the forward strand.
TTAAGTGAAAAACACTGAAAACCTATCTATATAATTCAACTTATTTAGTATTACACAAATAAAATTACTCATATTATTTTAAATATTTATTTAATTAGCAGCTCGTTCTTAGCACTCTCAAGATTTAATGTTACAAAGATCTCTCAATTCTCAAATTATTCACCTGACAGTGTGACACTGAAAATTGATTAACTGCCTTCTTGCATTATGCAAGTTACTCTAGAGCCATATTTTTATTTGCTTTGGTGCCATATTCCCTAATGCAAAAACTGATATCCCAAAGATCATTGTTTCGGTTCCTGCCAAGTTTTTTTCTTCTTCCTTTTAATATGTAAATTTCATGTAAAGAAATGCCATGATTCATAACTAAAGACATGATTCTGATTAATCAGTACAATAACATTACTAAAATGGAAATTTATTAATTCTTCCACCCTAGCTGTGTTACGCTAAGATTTGGACGGAGACCGGGAGATCCGTGGTTCAAATCCTGGCCATGGCATTAAATTTTTCAGTCTGACTCTTTCTATACAACACTACTATGATTTCTTTCATTCAGGACACTGGAGTTTGTATGCTGAGGATTTCCTATGGGACAACATGGAGAACATGTACAGTTCTTCTGAACTTGCAGATATGCACCTCTTTTTATGATGATTCAAGAAGTAACAGCTGCTGCAGCACTGTACAGGGAACAGTATCCCATTAGGCATCAATCACATCACTCCACGTTCACTCCATTTATAGATGTTTGCAAGTGAGAGGAACCTTTCAGGTCAACAGCAGTAATACAGGTGTTACACAAATACAATTCACAGTGCAATTTGAGAAGAATGTTTTGCAGTGTACTGTAGATGAGACATCTACCAGCAAATGTGCTATTACATATGATTGAGCACTAACCATGTTAGAATATGACAAGCCATACATGATGAAAAACTTCGCCCATTTCTCTGTCAGAAGGTTCAAGAACTAAAACCGGAAGATTTTGGTCCTCGGATACAACTTTGAAATTGGGTTTTACTACAGTAGTCTGAATTCCTTTCATCAGTATTGTTTACTGATGAGGCCTTGTTCACCAGGGATGGTCTGCTGTGACTTTCAAATGGGATGATGCCAATAAGAGCCCTGCAGTGTTGTCATATTGCATTCCCATAAGTGAGGTGTAATGAGCTCTAAGTGAATTCATTTTTAATAAATACTATTTGCACTAACACAGAAATTAAATTTTTTCAAAAAGAGTGTTCCAGGAAGAAGGCAGGAAATAATGTTTCTAATATAACCATAAAACCCCCATATTTTTAGATAAAAAGTTTGCATAATACATATAAAATAAAATACCAATATATTATAATGATGCATCATGACAAAGCATTGTAATGACATCATTACTGGTTGGTATGTATGTACATACATGTTTGTAAATACTCAGAATTGAAAAGTAAATATTGACATTATGTGCTAAAAGAATTACTTTCAACAAGCTAAGATATTTGTTAAATTTGAGTGAGAGCAAACAGATCACTTCCTGTTAGCCTCTGGAATGTTGTATCTGCAGAACTTGAGCCAACAAGTGATACATTTATGAGGAGGGTGTCTATTTAATCTACAAAGTTCAAATCAGTAATATTCAGCTGTTCTTCTGCTTAAAACCCAGGAAAAGTGGGAAGAGATGTAGCTTTATTAAAAGGTGAGTAATAATTTATTACATTGAATAAAAGTAATATAATAGAAAAAATAAAAAAGTGAATGAAAATAAATATAATAATGGCAATAAATGAAATTATAGATCCTATTTATGATTAAATGTTTCATGAGGTATAGGCATCAGGATAATCAGAATATCGTCGGTATCAGCTGGATCAACTTGCAATTGAAATGGCCCATGAGATCAACCAACTTCCCCCTTTCCACTACTAATATAATCCAATTGAGTTAATGTGGGCTCAAATAAAACGAGGTATTGCAAACAGAAACAATATTTTTTCAACTGACCAATACTGAATGACTTATTCATGAAGAAATTGACAAGAATACACAGCAAAATTGGGATAACTATATGGGACGTCTTTTGGAAAGAAATAGCAAACTATGAGGTTTTGGAGCCTAACATCATATCTATATATTCGCAAGACTCAGATGATGAAGGCAGTGACAATGAATTGTCTCTTGATGTAAGTGACATTGACAGCTATATGGATGAGCCACTGGCAGTTCAAATAAATTAGATAAATAGGTAATTCATAAACTATAATTATAGCATTTAAAACATATACATAATTACAAATATGCTGGTTCCAATTCTGATTTCAACATTGCATTATTATAAAAGTTTGGTAAAAATTCAGTTCGGGTTCCTTACGTCTAGCAGCAAATAGACCTGAAGGTTCCAGGATAGTGTGCAAGAGAGAGGGAAATTTGAAGAGTGGGGACAACGAGATGGCAATGCTGAGCATGCAAACACTTATAATTTACCGTGGTCCAGAACTCTTCCAATTTGAAGAACATAATAATTCTCAATTCAATAAACAGCCATATGTGGGACAATGTGAATGCAATGCTGTTGGGGAGAAGAGTCAACAACAGGCATTTTCAGTGAATATATGGGTTGGAATTATTTCAGACCATGTCATTGGCTCATATCTGCTTTCCCTTGGTTATATGGACATCTTTATCTTCATTTGTTAAAGAACATTACACCTCCATTCTTAGAAGATGTACTCTCTTATGTTCCTCATTGAATGTGGCTACAATGTGACGGAGCTCTGCCCCATTTCTCCATGGTTGCATGAGATCATCTGAACCTAGTTTATGCTGCCTAATGGGTCAGAATGGGGAGTTCAACTGCAATTTGGCCAGCACACTCTACCAGCCTCAACCCAATTGAAGTCTGTGGTGTGTGAAATATGTATCAACACGGAGAGGATGTAACAGCAGCAAGTGACATTGCTCAACTCACAAGAAATTTTGGATAGAGTACAATAATCGTACTTTGAATAGAAAGTGCAATTACCAGTTCAAGCAGTTCCTATAAAATTTATGTAAAAACTTTCAATTTGTATTTTTTATTTTAATTATGTTCATTCATCCTTTAAACCACCTTCTATTTTGAAGTACAGCATGCAAAAGTATTGGACAGGAATCAGCCTCTGTTATAAAGAAGTGTAATTAAATTTACCAATATCTTAAATTAAAAGGTATACATTTAAACAACACTTTCAAGTTTAGACAAAACATTAAAAACAAAACAAACAAAAATGAAGGATATTCAAGCTCGATTACCTCTTACTTGAAAGCTAATGTCATAACCATTGTGCCAGAGGGATTGCTCCGACATATCATTTGCTTTGGATAATCTCAAACTCACCAGGACAGTAGCATCTCAGTACACCACTCTGAACAAGTGTAGTTGGTACAGGGAATGTGTCGAATAACACAGTATATGGTGAGGTTGTTGAATACCATGGCCCCGTCACAAGCACCTTAACTCCACCCTGCAGAGATTATACTCCATTCCAATTAGTCTGTTTATATAAGTTATTTACTTACAGATATTAATACGAATATAAAGTAAAAAATGTTTGGAATCTTCACATATAATTTGTAATGTTACCTCAGGATAAGCCCACTCTGGTGAATAATCTGTTATGTTAGCAGTACCCTCTCGGTAATCCATTCTTGGTGAAGCTTGATCACTGTTCTTGTCTACAGCACTTACAGAAGAACTGCCGGGTGTTGCTGGTGCTGGCTCTGGAGTACCATGATCTAAATTACTTCCAGAGTTAGCTCCACTACCATTTGCTGTTGCAGGCCCTGAGTTACTCTCTGCTGAGGGCTCCAATATTTCCAGTTCAGGGAAGTCCCCCAGCATATCAAATGCATCCAAATTTACAAATACATCATCATCAACCTAAAAATTAACAGATAAAAAAATGAATCTTCAATTAATGACAAATACAAAGCTTTAATTGTTATTAAAAAACCCAATAAGTAGTATTAATTTTTCAGTGATATTAGTAATAAATATGCTAATCTTTAATATAAAAGATACAAATACTCCGTTAACAATTATCTGTGTTGATAGGATTGTTTCCTTCATGGTGACAACTGCTTTTGGATTAATTTTCTGAGGACAATTTATGTTAATCATAACTCAATTTCACTGCACTTAGAACTTCAATTTTATGAAATATTATCTCATATAGCTTACTTTCCCAATATTTGCAATTTTCTATTTAGTTTCTGATGATGATGAGTATAATGTTCATTACAGCAGACTCCTTAGATTTAAAATTTAGGAATATTTCCCTAACCAAAATTAAGACAAGATAAACACTATATTTAAAGGTAAGTAAACTTCCATAGGATCATTAATCTATTTTATTGCCATAATTTTAATATTGCTGTAACTGCTTTATTGCTTCAGAAGTCTTTTTGCAGAAAAGAGACTAGAGTACTTTCGGGAGCATTGTTGCGGCTGAGCGCATAAAGGAACAGATAGTGCAGTGCAGAGATAAAAGGCTTGCCGAAACAGATAAAGTTAAATGACTAGAAGGTTCATGTTTCGTCTGGTAATTTTTGGAACACTGAATAGAGAACACTGCACAAACATCTAGTAATAAAAGTGAGCTATAAAAAGGAGCCGTGATCGCCAGTTAGAGTGAGAGTTCAATTGGAAGTTGAGAATCGTATGCATACAGCTGTGTTTTGAAAGTGAACTCTTTTGCCTGTGGCCAATGACCTTGAGCATTGTATCTGTGTATGTTATGTAATTCTGCTACTGTAAGGGTTGACCAAAGTGTGTTTCTACGGAACTAAAGAGCATATTGGAATTTCTGCAACTGTACTTTTAATTCTACGAACCCACTAAGTCACAATACTGTCACTAAATAAATAGTTAAAAGAAAGAGAACAATATATATGAAAAGCAAAATATACGAGGGTCGTTTGATAAGTCTGGTAAAATACCTTTTTTTTAATCTCACCTTATTTTTTGACATAGTCTCCATTAATGACTATACACTTGGTCCAGCGATGTTCCAGCTTTTTCATCCCATCGGAAAAATAGGTTCTGTCAAGGTCTGCAAAATACTCATTGATGATGACTATCATTTATTCATTTGATGAAAATTTCTTATCACCAAGCCAAATTTTGAAGTTTGTGAACAGGAAGAAGTCACTTGGAGCTAAGTCCAGTGAATGAGGTGGATGAGGAACCAATTTAAAACCCAACTCATGCACTGCAATTATTGATGTGTTCCATGGTGCCTTATCCTGGTAAAAGAACACTTTTTGCGTTTCATTCTCGGCCTCTTTTCAGTCAACTCATGTTGCAAACAACCCAACAATGAAGCATAATAGGTTCCAGTTATGGTTCTGCCTTTTTCCAAGTAGTCTATGAGGATTATTCCTTGAGAATCCCAAAAGACAATGGCCATCAGCTTACCAACTGACAAAATGGTTCTTGCCTTCTTTGGTACACTTTCACCAGCCTTTGTCCATTATTTTGACTGCTGTTTTGACTCGGGTGTGTAATGATGGTTCCAAGTTTCATCCATGGTCACAAATCAGTGCAAAAAGTCTTGCAGATTATGATTAAACATCGTTAGACACTTGGTAGAAGTGTTCTTCCGGATGTGCTTTTGGTCAACTGTGAGCGATTGTGGCACCCATCTTCCACACAGCTTTCTCACTGTCAATGTTTCATGCAGGATATTGTACACTTGCTCATTTGAGATGCCTACAGCCTCAGCAATCTCATAAATTTTGATTCAGCATTCAGCATAACTGTCCTGCGCCGTGGCATAGCAGGCTAAGGTAACATGCCTTGGTCCCTGGCCACGGAAAGTGGCCCGGGTTCGATCCCACCCATGTGGTGGGGATTTTAGAGGACTGGTGCCCATTCAGCATCGTGAGGAAAATGAGGAGCTTACTCTAGGTAAGCGGCCCTGGTCACGGAAACCAACATTCCGGCTGGGGGATGCTGAGATGCTGACCACATCTCCTCCCCATATCAGTTGGATGATCGCCCACCTCAGCCATGCGTAAGTGGGCGTGAAGCCGGCAGTCAGGTTGGTAGGCCTTGGCCCTCTGAGGGCTGTTGCGCCAATGGTTAACTTTATTCAGCATAGCTATATCATGGATTTTTTTCAATGGTGTCCTGTGTGGTGACCTCAATTGGGCGACCAGAGCGCGATTCATCTTCAGTGCTTCTACAACCACATTTAAATTCAGTGATCCAAAAGTAAATGGTCTCCAATGTTGGTGCACAGTCTATATGAACTTCATCCAATTCAGTTTTGACTTGTGCGGCAGTCCGGCTCTTCAAATGAAAATGTTTAATATTCCATTTTCAATCACAGCTGTCATACTGACCAGTTTAGATGGCTGTCAATAATGAATTTATATTGTAGCGCATTCAAATTTTCTACATAATCGTTTGAATAATCAAGCTTACCACCAACAAAGTTGCAACAAAAAGGTCCATACCTTCATGGAAATTTATAAGACTTATCAAACGACCATCATATGTATGAATGATATTTAAGCTGAAGAATCTGTAAACAAATAGTAAATGTTAAGTATTTGTACTTTCCAAAAAACTGCTTGAGGATGGTACAGTCAATAGTTATTTATTTTATAAGGAATTATAAGCTTATTTATTTCATGTCTTCAAGAGATTTTGTTTTCATTATTGTTATCAGGAATTTTTTCTTCAGTAACTGCTGAAAACATCAAGTTAAATAACAACCAAAAGAAAGAAATTTATTATATGTATGTTATAGATAGTTACCTGAGTTGGTGAAACGACTACATCACATGTGTCAATAAAGTCCATAGGATTAATTTCTGACACTATCACATCATCAGGTGACATCTCATCACCACTAGATCCTTGTCCCATTGACTTTGACGCAAGAACATGGTGTGCTCCTGCTGCTGAAGTAATGGTACCCGATCCTGTTTGGCGATGACGGTGATGTCCTGGAGGTCCTAATTCTCCAGCTGAACATGACAAAGGCATGTTGGCTGACAAGGTACGCTGAATGTCTTCTTGCGACAGATCCAATGTCTCGTTGAAGAAGCCCCCTCCAGTGACATCAGCAGAGGAAGCTTTATTGGGACCAATAACAAGCACTGTATCTCCATAAGGAGAGAGTTCTTCTCCACCCCCACCCCCTGTGTCCATGTGTTTGGTAGGTGTTGGAGGAGCACTACTCATTGAGTTGGACGGCGTCGATGCACGCATAATGTTCTTATACACTGGTTCAAAAGCTGATGCAGTAGCATTACCATTTGTCACATCCATCTTGTTGATATTATTGTTACTGATGTTTAAATTATTATTAGATGTATTGCTATCCTGTAATTATTAACAATCATTAGTAACATTCTTTTTACTAATTTTCCAATATAATAAAATATGCATATATGGTGCACTGTAGTTGATTGCCATAATCTCTAAAATGAGTATTTAATGATTTATGTACTTTTTATAGAAAATAATGAGGTTCATACTCGAAATCATGAGTAACCGATTATTAAAATTCAAATATAATAATATAGCAAACATATCTACAGGATCGTAATCTACAGATCTTAAACCACATGTTGCCATATTTTGACACCATATTCTATCGTGTGATCAGATATAGCATTTCCAAAATAGTATAAATCAATGTTTGTTTCAACAGCATGCTGTCATTAAATTTCCTGTGAGAGAGGAAAACTCCATTGCTTCAACTCAACTTCAGACTAAAATGTACCTATGAAAGAATCTGCAGGGGTGCCAGCAATGTTAGGAGATGGTAAAACATTTCAAAAATGGCAGCATGAGTATTCAAGATGAGCCTCACAGTAGTTGCTCTCAATCTATCTCAATGGAAAAGAAAAAGAAAAAAATGTTGATAAGCTTATTAGAGAAAATGGGCATGTTACTGTACATGAAATTGCTGCAAAACTTGCAGAAGGACATAAAACAGTTTGAAAAATTACTTAAAGTTTCAGATATTGAAAAGTGAAGGTGATGGCCTTAGGCCAAGTATTATGATGGCTGATGAAAGAGCTGAAACAAAATGTTAGACTATAGAAGGCTTTGGTTGAATTCTCTACTGAATAAGAAAGAGAAGATATTTCAATCTGCTGGTCAAGTTTTGGTTAGTATCTTCTGGGATGCACAGAGGTTATATTGTGGTTGATTTTATTGAGCTTGATAAACCATAAATGCTACGTGCTATTCCAGAAACTTTTCAAGCTCAATTTGCATTATGCAACAATGCTCTAGAAAGAACATAAGGACATTTGGATGGAAAACTCTTCCACATCCTTCGCACCATCATTACTCTGGGTGACTTAGTAGGTGCTGGATTGCAGGTTGAATCCAGGTTGAATCTATGGGTAATACAGGTTGCTGCAGCAAGATCTATGCATGAGTCAAACTTTCCCCTCGCTTACCATGGAGAACCTAAACTCTCTGTGGCTCTTTCCATTAGTAATACCTTGAGCCTATAAAGCATCCCTCTACCATTATGAACAGAAGTAATGCTTCTTCACTTACGCACATCTGGGAAGACTACCAATAACCTCAGTTGGGCCACTAATGATCAGGCAAACACCATGCTACATATCCAGGCTAGTATAAAGATTCTTGGGGCACTTCCCAATTCTGCTTGGGTGGCTAGGACAGCTAGCATACCAAATATCTATGGGTGTTGGG
>CM060949.1:60596176-60620012 GCA_030765055.1 Mantis religiosa
AGTATACCATGAAGAATATACGAAATGATAAGTCAATGAACACTTATTTCACAATGAACATCTGTTTTTCTGTTATAGTAGACATATATGCATATTGTAAACTGTCACATAAAATAGAAATATTTCAATTTGATCTCAATTTTTTTCTATCACCACAGCTACCTCACAATGTAACTTCATTACAAACCAGAAAATTAGCAGAACATGTTCTAGGAATGAAAAATAAATTAGTGCTACAATATGTACAAAGTTTTTATACAAGTCTAAACAAGAAAATATCTCTAGAACATAGTCTTATGTCTATTTTCCTATATTTCCTTTCTCTCTTCCGCTTAAACGCTGTCTGTATTGCGAGAAGGTATGCTTGAGGTCTTTCTGTCATAACATTATTTATTGCTTCTAGATTGGAACCAGTCACTCTCTTTTTGCGAGTAACTGATCATGTATCTTGGAAATGTTTGATGCACCTATTGGTTTCAAAAGACTTAAGGATACCAAAATTAATAGACATTTTAATTAAGCGTGAGAAAGACAAAAAATTTATATCGTTTACTGATAAAACTTGTGAAAGTATGTCAATTTTGACAACATTACGCTCTGAGGGACTTGTCTGAATGCTGGATAGTGTTGCATAAACTCCCCTATGCAGCAGTTTAAATTATGTGAAAGTTATCTGACTCGGATAACTGCTGATGATGGGGACAAAACGTTCTCCAAAACATGTCCAAGTAAGGATAATTTAAGTGATATTTGTGTTCGAATTACCGACTCATTACTTTCAAATGTTAAATACATCACTGTTTCTAACCTTTTGCTTCAAATAAGTTTAAATTATATTTATATGTCGCATGAATTTTAATGCTGGTATGAAAGTAGCACTCAACCATGAAGACATGGTGCTCAGTCTTCATATCCAGAGGAAGCTGGTCGTATTATTTACTAGCATAACCACACTCAGAGCGCTGTAATTTGCTTACTGTTCCGCAAAACAATTACCGCTTCTTCTCTGTAGAGGGCACTATGATTTCAAGATAGACTCACCAGTCAATTATGACATCATTCTTGCTCAATCGGAGGGCGAGAAATAATGAATAAAATGAACACCGTGTATAATTTTCCTCCTATAGTACTAATTTCTTGTCACTTTATTTCTCTCTATTAAAACGTCACTGGAGGTAGAAAACATTTTGCATAGAAATCACACAGACCATTGTTTTGTTTATGATCAATTGTTATTCTAAGTGTGTCTTTGTTGATTCCGAGCATTTGAGGTCAAAGGTGTCCTTTGTTAGTATTAGCTCAGTATTTTCATTCTTTGTAGCAAAAATCATAACTATATTATTTATTGTCCAATACCACTTAAATGATTTTCATGTAGTCATTGCTACCTGATTGTTGTTCTCAGAGTTAAGTGCAGCCATGCTGACTACAGCCTGACGGGAATTGGAGCTCTGAGTCAGCTCGGATGTGCTGGATCCAGTCTTTGCAGCAGATATCCTGCGCATTGGGTGGGAACATGTTTTTCCGTCTGCACATGTTGAATCTGGACATCCACATTCCAATTGCTTCGTTAGGGCTGCAGCTCTTGCTAGTCGCTGTTTTTCCATCAGCTGTGTCACTATCGCCTCCACAGTTTCTGCTGTCTGCAATAATAAGCACAGATTTCTCTTATTTTGTCCTTCAAAAACTTTTAAAGAAACTCTTTATGCTCTCTTTTCTTAATTTACTTCAATAAAAGCTATATTTAAAATAGCTCTAAAGGATGAACACTATGTTAAAAGAACTAGGTTCATCATTAATCTACATGTATCAAAATAAGTAATAAAGAAAATAGGAAACAATACCGTATCTGGTGATTTGTTACAAATGTCAAATGACGCAAAAACTATCTACCTAGTTTAAGTTTATTTGCACATGCTCTTCTAGAACATTCCACACTTTCAGATTGCTATTTTTGCTACTTTATCATTTCAAGCATCACATCCATAGGTTTGCTAGCCTACCTCGGTAGAATAGATAATAGCATTCTGCATCACATTCAAGAGGTCCCAAGTTCGAATCTTGGTCAGAGTGAGTTATCTGGATAAGGTTTTCTTGACGGTTTTCCCTTATCCTGGAATATGAATGTAGGGTAACTCTAAGTTCAATGGACCCTGGGCTCATTTGAGCTTCATTTCAGCCACTTCATTCATTGTCCAATACAATTTAATATTGGTGGATATAAAATGAAAGAAAAAAATGGGTTTGCTAGCTCAATGCTGGATAGTGAATGAGTTACATTCACAATATAAACATTAACTGCCTCACTGTTTTACAGTTCAGAATAAATATATATTACAACATCAATTTTAACTATGATGCTATACTTCTTATTTATGTATTTAGTCAATTATAGCTTACACTACAGCTGAATATTCCAACATGCATTTGAAAATGGAAGATAGTAGAGATCCTTCTATTGTCCAAAACTAGACAGCACTGGGAGCATTACTCGCAGTATTAACACCCATTTCTGCAAGTTTTCAAACAATTGCACAAAGAATAGTTTCCCTTTCAGGGATAAGTAATGACAGATATTCTAAACTATTGCTGGTTTACTTCATTTCATTACAACTCCTAAGATGATCAATCAAAGTAAATATGATCTCGCTTGATTTCTGGCTTGTCTTTATAACCAGTTATATCATAGCAATTTCTTCACCAAACATCATACCCACAGTATCCTCTATGACGCCTGGTTTCCAAAAGGCATTCAGTATTCACCTCGAATATAAACTATACTAATCAAAAGCATTTACAATTCAAATACATTGAAAATGTTGCCCAATGTCTTCTTCTGAACAATAATTTACTAGGTAGAGTCAGACTGGAAAATTTAATGCCATAGCCAGGATTTGAACCACAGATATCCCGGACTCTGTCCAGTTCTCTTAATTATTGAGCTACTATGGCCAACATGCCAGCACAACATTAAACTCTCCAACTAACTCACATTTTTTCTGGTAAACCACTAGGTGTTCTCATATACAATGAGATACACACCATTTTGTTGCAACTTACTGTTTTAAGAACTTAAATCCAAGCTCATATTTAAACCACTATTACTAGGTTAATTGACGTTAATCATTCTTCCACATTAGCCATATGCAAGTAAAGTTCAGATAACTAGAGTCAGACTGAAAAATTCAATAGCATAGCTGGGATTTGAACCACAGATCTCCCGGTCTCCATCCGGTTGCTCTTAACCAATGAGCTACTATGACAGTATCTCATTGTATATGAGAACACCTAGCGGTTTACCGGAAAAAATGTGAGTCAGTTTGAGAATTTAATGTCATGCCGGCATGTTGGCAATAGTAGCTCAGTGGTTAACAGCAACTAGACAGAGACCAGAAGATCCATGCTATGGCATTGAACTTTTCAGTCAGACTCTACCCATCCAAACCTTAGCCTATACATGGCTAGTGTGTAAGAACGATTAATTTCCATCAGTTAGCCTAATAATTTACTAACTTATGATGCTAACAATATCAGTAATAATTCTTTCAATAATTAAAACAAAGAGTATGCCTGAAAGAAGAACAAAATTTGCATTTTTAGAAGCTTGGAAACTAAAAAAAATGGTGCACAACATACATTTTTTGCCTATTTATGTGCTTTATAATATGAAGAAATATTCATATTTATGCTGCACACCTACTCTTAAGAAATATTCATATCATGTTTCCAATATTCAAATGTAATTTGAAGAATATGAATTGTCTTATTGTATATATATGAGAAATTGTGAAAGGGGAACCAGGACTAAAACACCTATTTACAAAGCTAGCATACCATGGGTTTCACCATAAAATAAGGGAAAATGAAAAGTACCACATTCCGAGTGAAAATTGCATGTGCTGACTATGCTGAAGTTGATGAGACAGATACTACATCAACATGTGCAAGAAAATAGTTAAATTACTGAAGAACTAGAGCAAAGACTAAAGAGCTATCTCTTAAATGGTTGTGCACTTTATCTTATTAATTAAATGTTGTCTGCGTTGTAGTCCATTTAACGTTATCCAGGGAACACCACGTGAAGGCGGACTACATTAATTAAATGTGCTTTGAAGTATTACAGCAATCATTAACTTATAACCTCAGTGTTACATTATAACACACTCATTTATAAACCAGGGGCTTATATATAGCAGAATGTGGCTGAAAAAAAAATTTTAACTTTAGAAAGTTATACTTCTTTATTATTGTGCATTTTGGGAGATCATCAATAATTTAAGCATGGCACAAACTATATGCAAAATAAAAGTGCTAAGCTATGTTTTCATGCATTTGTCATGCTTTTTTACTTTTTTACATGTTTAGCATTATGTTTCAAAATAATGTGAAAGCCTTGTTATACCCATGAATACCAATTGCCATTTACTTTACATGGGTGAATTCCTTCTTTATTGAAGACTTGGTAATCCTGCAGCAAGGATTTGAATATATCTATAATCCTAATGTAAATTTGGACAGTGATGGACAGTGACATTCAAGTACTTAGGCCAAAAAGCTCACGCCCAAAAATAGATGAAGTATTTTTTATTGACACAAGCAGTTTAAGTATATTTTTGAGTTTCATTTATGAGTCACTATGTTTACACTCAAACTTCATTACTTGTTATATAACTGAAATGTTTTCAAGATCATTCGATCTCATCCTCAGCTGTTTGGTGACTAAATGAACATTCCTCTACTTCCACTACTATGGAGCTCCGATCACTCTGCCATCTGGTGTTAGGGGCACTAGGTTTTAATACTTCATTTAATGCCGGGATTTCAAAATGTATAACTTTATCACGGTTTTTGGTTATGAATATTTTTTCCCAAATATCCAATTCTAAGGGTGTACTTAAAGATTTTAACAGTTTAATGTTGTGGCCAATGTTGTGGTTTTCTGTCCAAAAATGGTGTGAAACTGCAGATTTTTCTATTTGTTTCAACTTAATGTTCCTCTGGTGTTCTTTTTGCCTGGTTAACAAGTTTCTCTTAGTTTTTCCTATGTAGCTTTTTTTTTCACAGGTTTCACAATTTATCTGATAAATTCCTGATTTCAAATTGTTGGGGATTGAATTTTTAGTGGTTTATTTAGCAGGTTCCTCAGACTGAATTTGTTTTGGGGTGCTAGTTTTAAGATTCGTTCAAATTTTCTAAAAGCCCATGGATGGTAGGTGAATTTTCTATATTGCCAATTTGTGTTTTTAAGTGGTGTGAAAGTGGTATTTTTTCATATTATCTTTAGTTTAGTTTTTAGTTAAAGTATATTCTATCAAAACAGTAATTGCCTGCCCCTCTAGCTTAGTGGGAGGCCTGGAAGACAGGACAACAGTGAGAGTTTTAGAGTTTATGAGTGTTTCAAGCTTGGAGATCAGCCGACGAGTAGGTATGGCTCCACGGGGAGGAGTCAATACAGTAGAGCAGTTCACAAATTGTCAGTCAGTCAAGTTGTGTGAGCCGACCAAGTAGAGCGTAGAAGTGAAGTACATTCCATTCTGTAGAGAGGAGTCAGCAAGTCATGGAGTGGTGCAGGAAGAGTTTATATGTCAGTAAGCAGAGCTCCATGGTGATGAATTGGCAGATGAGCAGGCAGCGAAGCAGTTTACATATGAATATTTGAATTATGTTCAGAATTGGCATGCAGTTCTATTTAAGAGGTGAAACGAGTATGTGTAAATAAGAGAGAGATTACTATCAGCACAACTCTTGGTGCGCCCGCCTCGGTAGCGTAGATGGTAATGCATCTGTCTCATGTTCAAGAGGTCCCGAGTTCGAATCTCGGTCAGAGCGAGTTACATGGATAAGATTTTTTTCAGGGGTTTTCCCTTATCCTGAAAGACGAATGTCGGGTAACTCTAAGCTCCATGGACCCCGGACTCATTTGAGCATCATTTCACCCATTTCATTCATCGTCCAATATGACTTAACATTGGAGGACTTAAATTACACAAAACTCTTTGTGGGTCCTAAAGAGACATAAGGAAACATTAAAAAGGCATGTTGAAGTTGTCTAAAAGAGAAGGGGATTGTAAGTTAGGGTTGCCGTAACAAATTTGGTAAAACTGAAAGAAGTTTGAGGTAAACTTTGTGTTTTTGTCACAATTTTCTTATAAAATTTGTGAGTTAGATATCATGCAGCATTTTTCTTTTTCAAATGCTATTTAAGTTAGCTAAATAGCAAGCATTGATGATTTTTTTGTCCACAGCTTAATACTCATTGCTTTAAGAAGTCTTAGGAAAGAGGAGCAATGACATTAAATATATTTTGTCCAGAATATTAAAGCTGAATTTTCAAACTGGTAGAAGCACTGTTTTTTTCATCTCGTTTTCCAATAATTCTGAACTCTTCATTTTAAAAAAGAGCTAATTAAACAACTGGATAATACAAAAAGCATCAAGTAGTGACTTTACAAATTGTTGAGGACCTTTCTAATTGAAACTTTTTACAATTTCTTTCATAGTTCACTGGAGTTTGCATTATTACTCTCAGATAGGTTACCATTTAACAATGCTTCGCAACTTCATTGTACATTATGAATAATTTGTGATGATAAATGGTATTTGCTGCTGCAGAAACTCTGTATGAACACTTCAATTTTATTTATACCTAGAATGCATATAATGTTAAATAATACTTACTGATATTTCCAGTTCATTGTTGAGGTCTGGCTCATCTTCACTGAAAACTGAAAAAGGAAAAAGCAGATGAAAAGACAAACAAATATTTGTACTTGATGTGTGTCTGGAGGAATTTGGTAACAGTGACGTCAAAATTAATATAAAAATTATTTGTGGTTGGTTTATTGACACTCGTCACTTACTTTTTCATATATTTACGAGAGACTAGTTTCAAAGGCGAGTGTCAATAAACCAACCACAAATAATTTTTATATTAAATATTTGTACATTAAAAAACAAAACAAAATTGCTCAATAATTTTTACATTATGATGGAATTCAACATAAAGAAGCAATTGGATCACCAATTAAGAGTCAGCTTTTTGCACTTTTGCTTTCCAAAATGTATGTTAAATGTTTTATGAGTAGCTGCTAGGATCATGAGCTGCATATTGACTGTTTAGGGACTTCTGAGGTCATTCCTTGTAGGGTACCCACCTTAGGAATCAATGGTGAAACTTAAAATACAAACAAACAGAGAAAATGGCACTTGCATTCATTTTTAGAGAGAAAATCATAAAATTCCATCAAAAATTAAGGTACCGCAGATATTCATAAATAAAATGTATTTGGTATTTGTAAGAAATTTTACTTTAGGAAATACGAACCGAAGGATCACCGGAGGCCTTCAAATATTATTATGCACCATTCTGAAATTTTCAACATCACAATGTTACCTGAGGTTGCTAGGAACTGCCTGTGAGGCAAACTGTGTTTAAATTTTGATAATAAAAGCAAGAAAGAGTATAAAACTTTTTACTCATAAATATACATTAACAGTTTCAAGAAAATATGGATCAAATTAGTCTATATACTGAGAGTAAGAGAAAAATCACAGCAATTTTCATAAAATTTCTTATACTCAAAAGTCTGAATAATGCAATAAAAGATGTGAATAGCTTCAGCATAACACAAAATGAATTAATTTCTGAACATAATAATTGAATATGGCAGACAAAAGCATTACTAATAGGAATGTACATGTAAAATGCACATAATAAGCTATTAAAGATTTATCAAAATTTTGCTGTATTGGAACACCACAGTGAAGTGAAACATATATTAAACTATGGATGAGTTGAATTTTTTACACATCAGCTTCACTTACGTATCTATATTGAGGACATGTCTGCATCATCAGCTCTATTGCAACTCAATAGAGCAACAGAGCTGATGATGCAAATAATAGTTTGTGAAACATATTCTCAATATAGGTACTATATTGAGGACATGTCTGCATCATCAGCTCTGTTGCAACTCAATAGAGCAACAGAGCTGATGATGCAAATAATAGTTTGTGAAACATATTCTCAATATAGGTACGTAAGTGAAGCTGATGTGTAAAAAAAATGACTCATCTATAATTTAATATATTAAACATTTATAAAAACCTCTTGGGAACATTTTTCCTAAAAGTTTGCAAAACTCAATATTCTTTCACAAGTGCACAGTTTAGATCAAGGTCTAAATAATGGACTACTTTCAATGCTTAACATTCTTAATTCTTTTACAATTAAAGATTTTATTGTATTTAGCAATAATACTATTGCTGAATAGATGAATATAGAGAGGGAAGTATTCCACGAAATTTGCTGCAATGTTTTTATTACATTACATGAAAGATTTCACCTAATCATGTGATAAACATGCAAAGGATATAACCAAAGTGAGAATCCTAATTTAACTTAGTTAAACTAAATGCAGAACTAAACAGAGTACTACTACTACTATCATCATTAGAAAGTAATTCCACTTTTCAATAATTTTAAAGCAGTGTAATCTTTTCTGTCTTGTATCCTTAGTTTTCTCTTTGCTAGCAATAACTAATATTATTCAAGTACACTCACAGCTTAACACCGTTTGACTTCTATACATTTATTTTTTCTAATAAGGCACAAGACAAAATATTATTTTTTTAATATTTTCTATGTTAACAATTCTATCAACTGGCAGTATCATATAACAACTGTCGGTGTGCCAGAATTTTATCCTGCAAGAGTTCTTTAATACACCAGCACATGGGGTTGATGCTTTTAAGCACACTTAAACACCATGGTTTGGGCCAACCTTGAACTTGCAACCTTGGGATCAGTAGGTCAGTGCCTAATCAACTGAGCAATCCAGACTGACATAATATACAACAAAGAGGGAATGCACTGCAATCTACATGAAATCTATTGTTGATATTCCAGAGGTCCCGAGTTTGAATCTCGGTCAGGGTGGACAATCTGGATAAGGGCTTTTTCACGGGTTTTCCTTACCCAGAAGATGAATGTCAGATAACTCTAAGCTTTATGAACCCTGGGCTCATTTCACCCACTTCATTCTTGTCTGAACATGATTTAATTTTGGAGGATGTAAATTTAAATAAAAAAAAAAAATTGCTGCTGCCACCTCCCGGAAGGAAGAGATGAAGTCAAGGAACCACAGAATGATATAGAGATTTACATTAAATCCTTAGCAGTTCCCAGTTTGAAGACCCATCACACTACTGGAGTTGGCCAAAGGGTTCATGAATAATCTTTGCAACTGCACTACTCCCAGAAAACCTCTAAAATCCTATACAATATTTATAACAGTTTCAGCATATAATTAATGCTAATTTGATTTAAAATTAAAAAAAAATATGTTTTAATTGATCAGAACCCTTTTATTTGCACAGCTTTCAGTTAGAAATTTTAATAAAACTCTACTTAAAAGGTACAATTGTGTACTCTGATAATATGACCATGAGACCAGGGTACTTTTTGATATGTTTGGTCTGTGTGACTGGCAGAATGAACAGTGGCTTGCTCTTGCAGCAGATGTTTTTGTGTAGTGGAGTGAGAACACCAGTTAGTACAGCATAATAATGGCAAACAGAAGAAGGAAATAGACATGGAGAAATGAGCTGCAGTTGTCACAATCAGGAAAGAAGGGTACACTATTACACAAATAAGTAAAAATGTGAAAGTTCCTAGGTCTACAATTTATGATACTGTTCGGAGACATGAAAAAACAAGCCAAAACACAACCCTGCCACATTAGGGAAGCCATCGAGAGACTTTAGAACAACAAGATAAGTACATTGTATTGAACTCTAAGCGGAAGAGGATGAAAACAGTTCCTGAAATTCAAGTAGCATTGAATGCAATTCGTCTCAAGCCTGTGAGTTACAAACTGTATGATCTCACCTTACTGAAGCAGGACTCCATGATAGTATTCCTACCAAAGAACCACTTTTGACCCTCAAAATAAGAAGAGAAGGTACATTTGGGCAAAAGAGCATGCAAAGTAGGGTTTAAGGGAATGAAAGCACGTTTTGTTTACTAATAAGTTTCAGGTTGAACTCTAGTCACAAATGTTGTGAGTTTATAAGGCATTCTAAAGATGAGAGATTGCTCCCCAATGTATAGTGCCAACTGCCAAACATAGAGGCAGAAGTGTGATGATTTGGGGGTGTTCTGGCAGTAATTCTGTTGCAGACTTTGTGCCAATCACTGGAACAGTAAAGAAAGAAGGGTACTACAATATCTTATGCAAGTATGCCGTCTCCTGTGGAAACAGATTAATAGGCAGAGGAATTGTCATGCAACAGGATAATGATCCTAAGCATTCTTCCAGCTTTGTCATGAATATTTGGTCAAGGAGGAGTCAGAAAAGGAACTAACCAATATGCTTTGGCTCTCAAATCCACCTGACATCAGTTCTATTGAGTTAGTTTGGGATGAGTTGGATCAAGTAACTAGGACCAGAGCAAATGAGTTCCTAACTTTTCAGGAGTAGTGTACATAGCCCTCTATTGTCTACTCATTTTTTGAAACAAGCATCTCTGCCATCTGTCAGGAATTGTCTCATGCCACAAAAGTTAGAAGTACGCATGAAACATAAAGAAACTAAATGAAAGAGAAATGAGGAAAGGAAATTGTACCAACTCAGAAACCATCCCAGCATTTATCCATCAATCAGGAAAAATCACCAAAAATCCAAGGTCAGAGTAGATGGTTGATGGAAATGAAACCAAGATTTTCCAAATGGAGCCTCACGTTACTATGGAGCCATCTGGCCCATTTACTTTTCTAGTATGTATTCTGTATTCTCTTTACTCATTCTTTCTTCCTTTTTACTTCTGTCTCAGAATGTTATTTTTAAGAGTATTAAATAGGTTAATAAAGCAAAAATGGTACAAAAAATATAGATTTTTAAAAAGATTATATAAGTTATTCAGTTAGGTACAATTATTCCTTTTCAAGGCCCGTATATTAGGACAGATATTTTATTTGTAATAATTTCTTCTAGTATAAAATATCTATGTATCAGCTCTTCTGGAATCTTTTCTGAATTACTTTAACAAATTTAATCATTTAAAATATTCCAAATGCTCATTATTTAAAGTAGTGAAGTGAAATGTGTAGTGCCTGCCTCGGTAGCATAGATGGCAGCATGTCTGCCTCACATTCAAGAGGTCTCGAATTCGAATCTCAGTCACGGTGAGTTACCTGGATAAGGTTCTTCTGGGTTTTTCCGTTATCCTGAAAGACGAATGTCGGGTAACTAAGCTCTATGGACCCTGGGCTCATTTGAGCATCATTTCACCCATTCCATTCATCGTCCGATATGACTTACGTTTGAGGACATAAATTACCCAAAAAAAGTGTAGTGTTTAACACATGCTTTTACTACATATGGCACCACAGGTGGTGACTGATGATACATGAGATGAGCATGGAGCAACGATGGAATGAAAACGTGGGAGAAACCCACCCCAGCACCGTGTTATCTACCACAGATCTCACTTTGCAATCGACTGGGATTGAACCCAGGCTGCATTGGTGAGAGCCAAGCACTCTAACCACTCAGCCATGGTGCAGCCTATATTTAAAACAGGTCTTTAGCTTATCTAAATATAGTTCTATAAATAACAATTAATTTGAAAAGTGGCAAGTACATGAACTTTTTTCTTTTCTCTTGAGTTCTACTTTTTTAGCAGTTGGGAAGTTCCAATATTTTATACACAATTTCAAAACACTGGTTTTAATAACTTTAAAAAGTGCTAGAGTAGCTGTGAGTGTAGTTTAAGCTTGTTTCATTTACCTAATCAAGTTGTAAAGATGCCATGTAATAATAATGATTTTAGTGTGAGTTGTTTATACTAGTTTTTAATTATCTTTATAATACTTAGTAAATCACTGAAAATTTGCTGGAGATTCTAGAATCACTTTCTCATAGTAAGGCATAATAATAACAAAAGCTGTAGTAATAATGCTAATAACCTTTTAATTCTTTGAAAAGAAAATGTTCTGCATTTAACCATAAAATTCAAAACAAATACAAAATATATGGCTATGGTATTCGAAACAGGCCTGATTTGTATGCATTAAAATTTAAAGATGCACATGCCTCTATGCTGTTACAATCAGTGAAATATGTGCACAAATATGCAAACTTTGAAATTACACAGTTGAGCTCTTTTCTAGATTGCCTCAGTTACTTTTGATAAAATAACCGAATGGTAATTAACCCTTTCCAGTCTAACAGTGCTAGAAAATTTTAGATGCTCTAAAACTAAGAGAAAAAGATATTCTTATATTCTTATCAGATCACTATGTTCTGTGATACTATATTGTAGTTGTGCATATTCTCTAGTTCGTATAAAAAAATGTAGAGCTAGAATTTTGCTCTATAACACAAAGGAACGAAAACAGAAATTCTACAAACCCGGCAAATTTTGATAAAAATATTTTTGTACGAATAGTAGGTGCCACAGGGTATCATCAGCAGGACAGAGCTGTCATTTAAACAGATTATAATTTTAAAATCCGTGTCATGTTTTCTGTCCAAGTGTTCCAGGTAATTACATACATACTATTCAAGTAATGTATTCCCTATCAAACAACGACCAGATAAGAAAATAGTGTAAACTATACTGTTTTAGGTTTTAATGAAAGCTCCAGAGCTACTAAATTATGAACAGGGTTTTGGTTTTCAAATCAGGGGATTGCTTAATTCCAGAAAGACAGTATATTGTACTTATAGGTCTGAATGATTTGATACAGATTTGGAAATAAATAAAATTATATCAGCATTAATATAAAAACTGTTCTGGAATAAAGGAAAAATGAAGCTATTAATGATGAAGCAAATATAATTTAATAAATTGTAATAGCTTAACTAAACAGCTGAACCTCACATATCTTTGATATTATGTTAATAACAGGATTACTTTTGTAAATACATCATTTGCATCATCAGCTGAGTTATTTATTTCTGTTGTTATCATTACTGCTGTTAAGTGATAGATTTTCTGTTTCTGTTTTATTAACAATCTCTGAAAGTGAAACATACAAAGAAACATGTAAAATCCATCATCTAATGGCAGTAACAATAACATGAGAAATAAATGATTCAGCAATGCACTAGATGTATTGAGATACTATTCCTGTTTTTACATATAATATCAATGATAACAGAAGTTAAGGCACTAGCTATTATCATATTTAATTAACTGTTTTGGAAACTGCAACGTGTCTTAAAAGCAGTCATGCTCTAAATATTCTTATCATAAATGCACATGCACTCTCATATGAAAAACAGATCAAATTGAAATACTAGCAATTACTTTCAAAATGTCCTTTTCTTGTTCACAAATGATACAAGAAAGATTATACTGGGCTCTAAAGAAGCATTATGAGTATTTTATTGCTCTATGCTCCTGATTTATATCACAATTCTTAAGCTTTATGTAATGAAGTGAAGTATTTGTTTTCCTTCCTTTTCTGTTTCATTAACTTGTATTCTAATTTTATAACAAGGCTTTCTAGGTCATATCATATTTTTTGTTCTGTGGAATGACAAAGTAAGTGACTTGGTTGCTATTGTATGTTTCATTTCTCTTTAGTTTTATTTGTGAGTGGAGACTGTGCATCAACTGATTGATGCTGTTGCCTGAGCAGCTCACAAATGGTGCTACCAATCTAACTTTAATTAACGTTTTACAGCAAAAAGAAGCATTAAAGTGTTAAGAATTTATTGCCTGCTCCTTAATTCCTGGGACACCCCCACATATTTAATTGTACCTTTAAGAATATGTTTGTTTATATATTTACTGTTGACCAAACTTTACGCTTTGGAGTGTCTGATGTTTACACAGGATGTCCTAGAAGTGTGTAACAACCATAAGGAACTGTAGAGTTCATTCATAAATATGATATACTGTTCATCGTGGTTGAAGTAACGTAACCATGAAATACTGGAATGAAAATGATGTCTGAGTTTTATTTCTAGAGTAATTTTTTAAGTAACTCAAATAAGTTTCCATTATTAATTATTTATTTATTATTATTATCATCATTATTATTAATTTTTTAAAACTCTGTAATACTTCATATTTATTTCATTTGCCTAAGGGTAAAGATAAATTTATGTACTGGAATGACAGTGCTGAACTGAATGAAATTGATAAAACAACTTGCATAATATTTGGCTAATCCAAATTACACCTGAGGTTTTAGACAGCAATATTAAACACAAATGCACTTTTAAACACTTGTATTTGTCATATAACATTTTAATTTTGAAAATTTTCTTTGGAAAAATTAAATTTAAAGCATAAAGGCAGATATCAGAAGTGCATAAGACTATATAGAAAAAAATTATTTGTTAACAGCACTGTCAATTTCCAGAAACATATCAGTGCCACTAGTGTACAGGAATTTTTCCTCCAGGAGTTCTTTTTCATGCTAGTAAATCTACAGACATAGGGCTGTTGCTTTTACGCATGCTTAGAAACCATTAATTCAGATTTTGTACCTGTGACCTTGGGATCAGTAGGCCAGCACTTAACCAACTGAGCCACCCAGACTGACATAGGCTACAAGGCTTTAGATATCAGCTATATGACACAGTTCCTGTATATTGTTCCCATAATGAAAAGCTAAATGACTAAACTGACTTTTAAAGAAATCTGTTACTACTTTTTAGTCATCTAAGAGCAAAGCTCAACATAAAACAAACTTCACACAATCACCATACAAGAAAGGATAATATAAAAATATTATTTGTGGCAGTATGCCACATCATTCTAATTAGAAGCTCGGAAATTCATTCTATGTACTAAAGTCTAATAATTATAGCCTGAGACATCTCATGCTATAAATATAATATGTAAGAAGGAATGTGACATGCAAGAAGAAAAGTAGAAAAGATAGAAAAGTAGAAGCATGTGGTGCAGCAGGCAGCAACACAGATCTGTTCACCCTGCTGATGACTGGTGGTTGGCGACTCACACATGGGCTTCAGCTGAGACACCAGCTCCTCTTTGGTCCACTCCTTTTTGTCACCCCAGAGCGCTAAGCTTGGAGTAATAACTGCCAATTTGTTGTCATCTGGATATGGCACATTTAGATAGTGTACCAGCACTATGTCCGGATTCTGAAAAAAAAGAGACTAATTTTTTTTAACTTATCTACATGCATTTAACTTTCTCCCCACTTTCATTTATTCTTATATAATTTCTATAAACTATTCTTACAAAATTTATTTAGAATTGCGGAACTACATGACAGTGATGTCTACTCAATGTTTTAGCTCTGCATCACTTACTTGTATATTCTTAAGGAAAACATGTTTCAGGTATGTACTTTTAATTCTGATTTTACTGCATCATTCCATGTGATAGTTGGTCTTTCTGGTGGTGTCAGATAAACTTCTGCAGAAGTTGGTCACTAGACAGCATTTCAAAACTAAAAACTTGTTCTACTTTTTTTCATTTGTAGATATTTTCCTAACTGTAGGTTCTGTTTTTCTTGAAAAACTTGTTATTATTCTAATATTTCTATTGATGCTATGTTAGTTTCTAAAAAATCTCACATTTCTGTTGATCTGTTTTCCTGTTTCTTTTTTATTTTGTTATTAAATTTCTCTTAGTCTTCCCAATGTAGGGGTGAAACCAACATAACATAAACAGAAAGCCTTGAAATCCTGCCTAGAAACAGAATTTTGAAGGAGTTCATCCATCCACCACCAGTGATAAGGCCCACTACCATGTGGAGTGATGCAGGCACTTGAATAGGAACTGAGGATGGGAGCAAAAGCTCCTGAAATTTTTTTTCCTTAAGAATAAACTATTAAGTGTTGTAGTGTTAAAACATGTACTTAAGTACAATAAGTATTCTCGCAAAGCTTAACTTTCTACTATTTCATGTTAACTGAGAAAAACCTTTAGCGAAATAGTTTCATTATACATTTCACGGAAGGCAAAAGGGAGATAGAGCAAGCTGAATCAATAAGATATTAAAGGGTTGGCAATATGTGCTGGTTTGGACAAGTAGAATCAGACTGAAAAATTCAATGCCATAAGTGAGATTTGAACCACGGATCTCCTGATCATGAGCTACCCTGGTCAATATGCCAGCATGACATTATATTCTCCAACAGACTCAAAATTTCCCAGTAAACCACTACATGTTCTCATATGCAATGAAATATGCAACATTTGTGGTGACTAACTATTGTAAGTACTCAAGTCCCAGGCTTCATTGTTAAATCACTATTATTAGGTTAATTGATGAAAATTAATTGTTATATTTCCATACCCTTTCCATGATAATGCAAGAAAAACTGAATAACAAGAGAATCTTAAAAAATAACAAAAGTATTGAAAGTTTGAAACCAATAATATTCAGATATCCCAGAAATTTTTAATGCTATGAGAAACAGTTATTGGAAATAAATTTGCATTTTAAAGACATTACATATTTTGGTAGCATATTTTTGTCTATGAATTAATGTTTACCAGACAATCAAAATCATACAAAATTTCTTCCAAATTAAAATATTTAAGCAATATTACTAGCCATTATTCAGGAAAAAACAAATTTTAAAGAAGTGTTCTATATAAAATGGTTTGAGGTAGGGAAATTTTCTTGAAAGTCTTAAGCATAAGTACTCTTTATCAGCAATTTTAAAAGAATTGAAATAGTTACATTTTTCCTTAAGATCATTACAAATAGCATTGGACTTTATTTTTTATGGTTTCATAATACACATATTTCTGGAAGCAAGAGAGTTTTTCACTGGGATAATGGATGTTATTCTTTTATCTAGTGTTTATATTGTTTCTTGATTGCATACAAAGAATTTTGAGATCCAGAATATACACATACAAGGTACAGTTAATATCTTCAGTTTTCTGAAAGGATCTTTGTAAGAGTGTTTCACTGTTGAAAATAATTTTTAAAAAATCCTTCTGGATGAGGATTACTTTCTACATACTTAACCCAAAATAACAGTCTATTTTCCATGATTGAGTTAAAATATGTATAGTATACTAATTTAAATGTATTTATAGAACTTATGTTTACCAAAGCTTGGATAGCATAGTAATTTTCAAGTAGTTTTCTGGAATGTCAAAAGATGACATGGAGTGTTTGTTGCTAGTCAGTATTTAGACACACTGTCAATATACTTTCATTCAAGGTATTTCTTGTTATTACCAACCTGTGGGTAATCTAGGTTAGAAGTTAAGATAGCAAATCAAGAATATTTATGTTTCCTTTACAAATAATAATATTTTAATATGTATTATGGCAGATGTTTATAACAGAATGTTTGTTTGACAAATTTCATTTCTAAAGACAGAATTACACATTTTTGGTAATTAGGAAAAACACTTTGTGGAAGCAATTTTGAAACTGCAAACTGCTTGTGCGCAAGCATGAATACAGCGGGGAGTACTGAAAACATGTGTAAAGGGAGAGTGCTGCATTCCGAATCGTCAGAATCTGACGTTGGTGATAATATAATGATTGAAGAACCTGTACAGGGACAGGCAAATGACCCTGTTGCAATACCACATGACCCTGTCCTATGCAAGAGAATTAGATTTAAATGAGGACATCGGTTTTATCTGATTGATGAGAAATATGTTCAACATCATCATTATTGGATAATTCATCATCAGTGAATATATTCTCTCCTTCTGACTCATTGTCTGGTACCGACTACGGCACTTTAAGGTAACATTTCATCATCTCGAAGATACTTGCGGTGGTAATTGTGATGTGACATGGCAATGGTACAGCATGGCCTCAAAAATATTTTACCATTCACTATATTGACACATCTAAATCATGTCTGTTCTGGAGCTAAACTTTATAAAACTAAGCTTCCACAATGATCGCAAACCTTGGATTATTTTCAGACTGCATTGTTATCATTATTAGTTACGACACACCTACTCTAGCACTAAACATTATTAAACTGGGCTACAACAATGACCGAAAACCTTGGATTGTATTCGAAAAGGCAGAGGAACTCCAGCATTGAAAACAAACTTCAAAACTTGTGTGCAAATGTTAATAAACACATTTACAGTATAAAATGGTTTACAAGTTATTTTGTTGGCCATGTCTACCCTTCCCAACATTATTGCTTCCAGAGTAAGGATTGTCACCACTAGTCACTGCCCACAGAGTTTTATCTCCTATCAGGCAATTGGATAAATGAAATGTGTAGTGTTTAACGCCCACTTTTACTACATACGGCATCGCAGGCGGTGACACTGATGACACATGAGATGAAGATGAAGCACAGGTGGAATGAGATGGCGGGGGAGACCGGAGGTCCCGGAGAAAACCCGCCCCAACGCCGTGTTGTCCACCACAAATCTCACTTTGCGGTCGCCTGGGATCGAACCCGGGCCGCCTTGGTGAGAGCCAAGCGGTCTAACCACTGAGCCACGGCGTGGCCAGGCAATTGGATGGTGACCATTATTATAATTTTCTTGCGATAGCATTGTTAAAATTTTTGGGTAATATGTCACTCTCTGTAGTTTTACACATGAAGATCTAGCAAGATCAAGCATACAGTTTACCCATTGCCTCTGTGAGTGGTTGAATCAATTATTGCAGAAATGGATAGGCAAACCTGGTCCTGTATAATGGTCTCCCCCACAACCTCTCTCACTATTTCTGTGCGGGGAGAGACATTTGATATCTATGCATTTTGGCATTAAAAATAGCCACAGCAAGGAAATATAATCCTACATTTTTAACGAGTTAAGACAGCTCAAGTAAACACTGTTTACACGCTAATGTAAACATTTGTGAACTCTTTTCGGTGTTTTGTAAGAGTACGGCAAATAATTTGTGTTACATTAATGTCTAGTGTCCTCACACACTTATAGAAAAAATAATATTATGAAAAAAAAAAACAGTTTTGATGTATCTTCCAAATTTAGGATTAGTTTTCTTTGTTTACACTACTAAAGACCGATAACAAATTATGGTATGCTTTGGGGAATGACTGCTGACGTGACATGAAACAAAATAAATTCTGAGAGCATACATAAAAAAATTGTATAATTATCTCGATGCAAGAAAGTGAACCTTTTAACGATCCCAGAATCATTTTGCAGAGAATAACAGGCGTCATGCAGAGGTTATTTAAGAACTTGTAAGTTAGCGACCGATTCAACATACATAACTACGTTCTGGCACTTTTCCACTTGTCTTTGCATCGATAAAATCAAACCTGTTCTCTGCAGGTAGCACTATGATCCCTCCTTACTTTACGACCATTTTCTACACAGGGCATAAAGTAAAATAAAATATAACACAGGAGTATTTCTCAATTTTATTTTGTATGTATGTCTGACCATCAACTAACACATCCTAATGAACTTGAGTTTGAATAAAGTAATAGATAAACCCAGTTTACTCGATCTTTTCTCTCTCTGTCACTTATATTGTAGGTACACAAGGACTATATTTCACCTAAGAGTTCGACACCCATATATCAGTGTCTCTGTATATTTTTTAAAGGTCTGTGTATATGTGTGCTTGTCTGTGAACAACATAACTTACAGAAACGTATAAATATAAAACTTGGCATTTAAGTTCAACATCTTTCATAGATGCGCTACAAAGATTTTTGAAAATACGCAAAATATACTTTTAGATGCAAAGAGTTTCAAAGTTTTGATTTTCTAAAAACTGTTCTAAGGATTCTTTATATTAAAATAGTATATGTTTAAGATATTTTGATGACAAATGGAATGTACCTCCATCTTGAATTGTCTGGCAACTGCTTCTTAAGGTCTCTTCACTCTAGATGATTTAATGACAAATAACATATTTTATGGAGATAACCATTTCTGAGATATCCCTTTTTATTAGTTTAAATTGAGAAATATAAAGTCATTTTTATGTCCTGGCCATGTAAAGAGAATGGAATTTAAAAGGCATCATACAGCAATCAGATTTAAAAAGATATAATTATTGCTTAAGCCTACCGTATTCTATTATCCAATTGTAGGTACCTACAAGAAAGTATGTGGTTAATCCATTTCTACGAATGTTTAGCTTTATTATCACTAAAGGCCAAGGCCTGTGCGTTTTTCCATAGGTATACCACATGGACTGTACTGTTATTCCTCGCGCATGTGAACAACTGCAGGTAGATGCAGCCTGGCCATTACAGGTACAGCGAGAAGAAACAAAACAGTCGCTTGATCTACTCCTCGACTTTGCGTCTGCATACACTTGCACTATTTCTCGGAGTACTGTGTTACGTTGTTTTCGACGTTTGCACATTTGATAGACGTGCTGTACATTTGATGTCATTCATAATCTGTGTTCAGCTAACTTGTGTCGCAAGTGAATGGGCATCCCTCTGGTCTTTAGTTATCACATAGTAGACAGAAGAATAAGGTTTTGTGTAATTGAATTATGTATTATCTTTAAACATTACATACAAATTACCCAATGTGTTTCTCCATCTTGGAGTTGCTTATTTCTATATCTTCCCATATATTTAGCATTGTTATTATTTATGTGTACTTCATTATCCTTTTTCGGTATTTACCCTAATATGTAACAAATTCTGTTAAGCATTTTAAATATGATTTTAAAATAATTGTTTGAATGTGAATGTAACGCACCATTTTTTCCCATCGTTGTACTCTGCTTGTAATGAGTTAGCATATTTCACACTTTTGTGTTTTATTATTGCTTGTGTACTTATAATATCTTCCCAGTAACATCGAAAACCAGATTTTATCTGGGTTGACAAGGGAGCAATCACTATACTCATACCTGTACGCGCTTGAGAGTTTGATGGCATCATCCCTGCTCTATGTGGGGCCTGTATGTCCAGAATACGTAGGAACATATAGACAAGATAACACAGCATTATACTGAAGGAATTGTGTATCCCTGACGAGTAGTGGTTTACACATGCTTATGTAAGGAGCACCATCCCCAACATGCAGGACAGAGCTGACGAGGGATGTCAGCAGCTTCTTACAAGTGGTCACATGCGCCACTATGCAGGATTCTGTTTTGGGCGTTCTACTGCGCAGCAGATTTTTAGTGCTTATGGTTTATACACAGCAGGCATTATACCATCAAATTTTGAGGTGCGTAGCGGTGTGAGTACAGTGATAGTTTCCTTGTGGGATAAGATCCCATTTGTTCCCATGCATCAGATACCTATATTAATTAAGAAAGAAGCAGTTAATCCGAAGAGTATAAATGTATAGAAATAAGTCCTTATACTAAAATAATTTAGCAACAAGAAAGTCCTGGTTTATTTGATTACCTGGAGGAGCCAGTAACATCTCCGATGGAAGGTCGGCAAGATGGCGGAATGGACGTAACACCCGTATATACACTGTAACAAAAATATATTATCATTGGCATATGTTTAACAGTGACAAACATAGCAAATACAGATATTTAACTATCAGAAAACATCAAACTGAACCCCTCTTAAACCTACGTTTTAAGTATGTGGCCGAATTCAGGGGGTGTCTTACGAGACCTCACGTACACATTCATAATGCTTGTCTTATGCTGAATCGGTTGGTACTGACTGCCATATATACATTAAAAGGAACTCAAAATAAAAGCGCACAAACATTTCTTTAATCTCTTGACTAAAACTGAGTTTATCTAAAATATCACAGGGCTTTAATGACTAAATTTAATTACTCTATTTTTTTTTTTTTTTTTTTTTTTTTTGATGTCGACGCTCAATGGAGTGAAGAACCTCCTTGTGGTCGAAGTGATATTTATCATATTTATGCCTTTATTTATATAGATTGTTTAAATCAGTTATTTCAGGACCCATGTTCAGCTGGCATAGTTTTGAGAAAACTGAAAAAAAAGAATATTTTACTATTTTTGAGGTTTTTTTCTACTCTCATTTTAGATATATCGATGACTAGCATTGTGACAGATTCTGTTTATATATTTGTGTTTATTTTCTGGTAAAAGCTAAATATTTGAAATTGGCATAGGGTCATTCTGATATAAGTGAGCCATGACAAATTTAAAGCTTTCAAGATATACAATAAATCTGTTTAATCAACATAGACCTTAGTCAGGGCAACGTCTAAGGCACAAATAATCATGTAAACTTTTTTTTTTTTTTTTTTTTTTTTTTTTTTGAAAAAGAATATATAGCAAGTACTTTGTAATTTTTGCATCCTGTGTTCACAAAACAGCTGGCCACTGAAGAATAGTATTACAGCACTCTAAAACATATTCTTCTTGCACTATGTAAGCAGCTTTATGTCTGTCATCTTATTCGCAGTATTCCATTGTTTTAAATTTCTCTTTTGAAATCATCAAGAATTTATCAGCTCTATTTTGTGGCATGTGAAAATCTGTATGCATTCAACGATGGGGCGACATCAAAAGAACACATAAATGCATCTACAAACTCAAAAAATTGAAAAGAAAAGTGGACTTAGGGCCTTTCTGAAATAAGCGATTCATTTATGTTTTCGACAGTGCAAATGTATCTGAGAACTGTATAGTACTTTTACTCTTCATAGTGTCACTAACTACATATAAATATTATATGCACGACTAAGGGTTGTCGGATCTTGAACCGGTGATCTTTGGTGTTCCCCGTAAAAGAGGTCGCGCGTTTGAAACCCGCCTCGGACATTGTTGGTGAATACGTGTATTTACGCGGTCTGTGTATATACGTGTAAAAAAGAGAAAAACAAGAAAATAGTAAGGCAAGGAAACATAAAGAGGCAAAACAAGAAAAAGGAGCGTTCAAGAGGTCCCGAGTTCGAATCTCGATCAGGGTGAGTTACCTGGATAAATTTTTTCCGGGTTTTCCCTTATCCTTAAAGACGAATGTCGGGTAGCTCTAAACTCCATGGACACATTTGAGCATCATTTTACCCATTTCATTCACCGTCCGATATGACTTAACGTTTGAGGACGTAAAATTATAAAACAGAAAAGAAAAAAAAAAGGAATATAAAAGGAGAATACAAGATCACTTGAAGAATGTTTGCTCTTCTGATAAGCATTGAATTTAACCGAAAAATTAAGTATAATATTTCACCAAAATTACATAAAAGCATTTTTGATAAAAAAAGTGCGTGGGTGGGTGTCTAACTCAAAACCAAAAAATTGGTGAAATACCATACTTGGTACTGAAGTTCAACTTCTCCACTACAGGCGTCATGAATGGGCTGCAGTACTAGAGGGTAGGACGTGGTCAATGCCTCTGTCCCCTCCCGGCCGTATATCCGTTATTCCCGCTACTTCTCAATAAAATATCTCCTTAAGTGTCCCTCACAGATCTAACGAGACTGAGTCACCCGGCATTACCTGGTGTCTTAGGTCTCCCAACGGAGCAAAAAACCTACGCCGTTCCGGGAATCAAACTGCGGGATCCCGCTTGGTATGCAGTAGTGTTACCGCCGCGCCAAGGAGACGACCATGGTGTATGTAATAAATGCCTGGTACAATTGTATACGCTATGATCTTTAAAATTGTCCCACGCATTTACCATTATTTTATTCATGTATTAACTAGTTTATATTAATTGTAAGACATAATTCTTTTGGCATAAGGTAACATTAAATCTTCAAAATCAAAAAGACATTAGTTGTTTTCAGTTGTACAAAAACCCTTAATTATGAAGAGTTGGAAGTTTCTTCGTATAGTAACGCAGTTTTAAAATTGTAAGATTATGTTTATAAACGAACATCCCAGATGAATCGATACAGAATTTAATTACAAAATCACTTAAAGATATTTCTGAGTGAAAAGAACATGTACAAAGTGAATACATTCCGAACGACTTATTATTAAGAAATTGCTATGTTAAAATGG